>JAQFVV010006208.1:1530757-1699663 GCA_028023455.1 Epiperipatus broadwayi
CAAAATATGTAAACATACGAACACTCTGTATCTAAATGAATTTAATTTTCTTCTAATTCTTATCTCTGATACATCTTTTAAAATAAGAAAATATTTAATCTTCAGATAATCTTAAGCTTATTTTGACCGCAGATATATTTATAACAAATATTAATCTATTTTCACAACACAGATAGTTATTGATTTCCTCATTAAGTCAAATTTTTATAGAAAGACTGATTCCATTATTAACTATAAACTTTTAAGTTCAACAATTTTATTTAAAATGCAGCCCATTAAACTTATCATTTCTTATTAAATAATTATATGAATTAAATTTGATTATTCTGTTATTAACCATTCAACATATTTAATTTTTATAAGTGTCTTATAGAAGAAAAAAAAATTCCATAAACAAGCATCTTATTTTGACCCCCCACCCCACCCCCCAAAAAAATATCAGAATATTATACTTTCATTAAGTAATTTGTGTCAAAAGTTGTGAGGGTAGCACTTTTGACACTTAACAATTAAATTGAAGTAATTTTCTATCCTTATATACATTGAACATTGATAAAGATATGTATAACAGATTGTGATCTGGGCCAACTGATGAGTACTAGCTCAGTAGGAAATGTGCTTCTTGGGGATTATAGATCTTTTTCACATCTTTGGTCATGCATTTATGATTACATCCCTCCAGAAGGTGTTAAAAGTGGGTAAAAGCAATTCCCTTCTTTGCACGAAAATGGGGTAGTGACAATTACACTACAGAAATATTATTCATTATTGGATAATCTCTAATAACCAATAAAAATTAATATACTTCCATCAAGTGGTTTGTGTTAAAATTGTGAGGGCAGTACATTTGACACTTATCAATTAAACTGTAGTTATTGACTATCTATATATACTGAACAATGATAAAGATAGATATAAGAGATTGTGATCTGGACCAACTGATGAGTGCTGGTTTAACCCGAAATGTGCATCTTGGGGGATCATAGATCTTTTTCACATGTCTTTGGTCATATGTTTATGATTATATCCCTCCACAAGGTGTCATAAGTGGACGAAACCAGTTCCTACCTTGCATGAGAGTGGTGTAGTGAAAATTACACTACTAAATTATTATTCATTGTCATAAGGTTATATTTTATTTCCATTTGGGCTATAATAAAAATAAATAGTAAACAAATGTAAGCTATTTAAATACAAATAATAAATTTACATTAGGTAAATTGGTTATTACATTATTAAAATTTAAAACAGGTGATTCCTTATATTTGCAAGTCATACTCCACGTGACTTAATTTAATAGGCTTGTACTACAAATGTTATATAATGAACATGAATAGCTCTTAGCAAGCTTTTCCAAATATTTCTACCTCCAGACCGGTTTCTAGCTGCTGACTGTCATCAGTGAGGTGCTAGGATATTCAGACATTAGATCTAAAAATACCAGCTCAAGTCCAGCATTTATCTAATGGTTAACTATTAAGTAAAAAATCTGAAATTTTCAGATACCTATATGTTTTCAAATCCGGCTATCTAACTTAAATATCCATATGGGACTGAACTAAGTTCAGACACAACTTATATTAATAACTTTAGGAATATTACATTGCCAAAGTCTTAAGAGAAAAACTATAATTGCAAGGAAATCATGTCATATATTATGTGACTTAATTTAATAAGCTTATACTTCAAATGTTTTATAATGAACGTGAATAACTCTTAACAAGCTTTTCCAAATATCTCTATTTTTTATATAAGAAAATCAGGTAGATATATTGTTGATGAGAAATAATAGTAAATGTAGATAATTTTTTGAATCCTTGCCTGACTATATAAGGAAATGGAATTGCTAATCATTCTGTAAATATTGATAGCTTTTTTGAGAGAAAATAAAACATAACTGAGTAGTTTACTGTATACATTATAATGTCCATTTTGTAGAGAGAAAAAAGCCGTATGTAAAAATACCATATATTTGGAAAAAAAAACCGTATGAAAAAATATCGTATGTTTGGAAAAGTAAGTGGACAGACACGGGAATGTTAAATCGCTATGTTTTTAAACAGAAACAGTGCCACCAAGCAATGCATAATGGCTAATTAACAAATTACTTCTCTAAAAATAGAAGTTCCATTCATTTGCAAAATAAATTTTATGTAGCATTTTTTAGCTTTGAAATTTTTCTCTTAATTTAAATTCTATCGTCAATAATTCAATATAAACTTTAAGTTATCGTAATTGTGCACAATAGGTTAAGCTTTCATTTATTACTTATTTGATTTATTATAGTTGCATTGTTCCTAATTTCCATTATTTTAAAATTAAAGCTTTTAAATTGCTTCTGTTTTTAAACTATTGTTTATTGTTATCAAGTATAAAACTGTCTAAACATCACATGATCACCATTTCTTATGTTTACACAAGCTGTCAGTAGTAATAGCAAACTCCATACAATAGTGCCACCTAGTGCAAGCCTTAATAATCTTGCATCCATTGATTACTGAGGCTTGCATTGTGTGATGCTAGTATATGGAGAGTTTGCTATTGCCTTTTTATCATGATAACAATAGAAATACTTAACAAGGTCAGATGGAAAGTATGAATGTAAAAAGTTTCGAATACTGCATTCTTTTAAATATTCTCCATGTTCATATGTTAAAGTAAAACAAATAAAAAATGTATGCATAATTTAAGTAGACTTATGACATAGATGTTGCAAGTAAAATTCCATATCTATTACCTTTTAATACAGTCTAGAAAAGGAAAAAAAAATACATTTTTTGTATTGTTTAGAATAGGGGTGGGAAAATAGCGGCCCGAGGGCCACATGTGGCCCGCTAAGAGTTTTTATGCGGCCCTCCAAGACAATCAGAAAAATCCGCCTTGAACTGAGATTTCTTTCCCGTGCGCGACCAAAGATTCAGCTCGTATTTTTCAGTAGGTTGGCCATGTCAATACACATGCACAGTGCTTTTCCAATTGATCTGGATAATGTCAATTTTGTCTTTGCATTAGCAAATATATACATTTCCAACTTTAGTGAAACCATGAACCCTCCGAAAAAATGTAAAATCGGTGATGAATGTTGTGTGTTTAATGAAAAATGGACAAACAAATATTTCTTTGGTAATACAGTGTGTTCATTGTGTCATGAAAAAAAGATGTGGTCCTCCGCTAACCTTCGCTTCTACAAAGTGGCCCCCAATACGGCCCTCCGCCAACTTCTGCGACCCCCAAGCCAAAACAACTGCTCACCCCTGGTTTAGAAGAATGCTGGTAAAAATCTCCAGGTTGGCTTTCATTAATAATATTAAACTTTGAAAAAAATATATATATCAATAAATATAATTATTTTTTTTATATAATAATTTTAAATAATAACTATTTTATGTATTGATGCAGTAAAATAATTTACTATTTCATAAATGAATCATTACAATTTTAATCCTTTAAATTTTTTAATAGTCATTTATATATTTTGTGTAAGTTTTTAAATATAATTAGGGGCTATTCTCAGGATACAGGCTGTATAGAGGGCAGATAATGGAATGACCTTCAAATATGTAGATTAATTGTGGCTAAAAAGTATAGTGTCCAACCAAGAATATCTTTTGCTGCTTGCAGAATAGGGTGTTGTTTCGTCATAGGTTAGGTTCTGTTTCCAGTTTAAAGTTTTTTCTGTCTCCCTCTTTTCCTTCTTCAATCATTGATGTTATTGTAGGACCTGGTCATCGTTTGTCTTTCATGCCATCGGTCTTCTCTCTCTATTAACAGTGCCACTGGTATTATGAGTTTCTTCAACAGCATTTGATCCTTTAACTACCGTCACAGTTTTTTTGACTCCGATTTCCTTTTTCATTTTTTTTTTTTTAGCTCAAATCTTGAGAATTAAGAAAGCTATACTGGGGTCAGGCTTAGTAGGATGGCAGTCCTTGTTTTCAAACCTGATTCAAGATGATACAACTATTAACGAGCCTGTTTGGAACTGGATTTGAGACAAGGATTCCAAACAATTCAGATTAATATGTTTAGGCACAGATTCCCTGCCTTCCATGGAAATGGAAGGAACCTAGAAACTATCATAAAAACGGCCGGCCTTGCACAGTATGGCTAAGTTTTTATGCCTGGCAGATTACTTATTGCAGCAATAGAAATAATATAAATGGTAGTAGTAAATCAGGAGTAGGGTAAATATTATCAGTCTAATTTTCTTTAAATATAGGTACATGGAATATGCGAACTTTACTTCATACAAGTTCTTCAAACTCAGAACAAAAGGCTACCCTCATGGTTAAGAAGCTGTCAAGATTTATTAAGATTAATACATCTGCTCTTAGTGAAACACATTTCCCAGTGAAAGGAAGTTTAATAGAACAGGTGCCCATGGCTACAAGTTTTTATGGAAGAACAGATCTGTCGGTGTAAGGAGAATGCATGGGGTTGAATTTGCTGTATAATCCTATCTTTTATTTTTGGGAATTCCTCATTGTACCAATGAAAGACTAATGGTGTTAAAACTTAGTTTGCACAATGGTTCTAGAGCTCATTTTATCAGTGTCTATGCTCCAACCTTAGATTCTGAGAAAGAAAGATTTCCTTCCTTGTTGGATTACAATATTACAGCAATACCATTAAAAAAAATCAGTTTTTTTCCTTTTGGACTCTTTAATCCAAGTGTTGATACCAATAGTGGACTTTGGCCAAAAGTTGTTGGAAATAATGTATTGATAATGTAAGTGAAAATGATATGTTATTAAATTTTATGGGTTGACTATCACAAATGTTTTGCTTAAGCAGAAGAACTTCCTATAGGAGCATCGATTCATTCCCTTTCAAAACAATGGCATTTAATAGATTTTATTATAGTTAGGAATCAAAATATAAGAGAATCTTACATGATGAAAGCCTTTACAAACACAAATTTTTGGATAGATCATATATTAGGTTACTTCCTGATTAAAATGGTAGTTGTATTTAAAATAGATCTTATTTCAGTCACATTCACAAGAAAATTGATGTTCATTCGTTAGAAGAATTTACCATATGTACTAAATTTCCACAACTATTGAGCATGGAATTATCTTAAGGAGTGTGATTTGGATACAAGTAAATCTATCTTTGATTCCATTAAAAAGAAAAATTATCACCTATTTTTGGACTATGATCTTAATAGTGATTTGATTAAAAGGAAATGGGGCATTTTCTGCTTGGCAGGGTAATAAATGAAATGTCAAACTTCATAATAAATGTAGAGATCTGAAGGCAGGAGCTCAAAATTTTGAAGAAGATACAAGCATTCACTTACCATGGTCGCTCTAGATCTTTTTTTGAATGCACTGAAAGCAACATATCTTCGGAGAAATGGTAAAACAATCCTCTTAAATCCAGCAGTGGTACACTCTTATGTGATGACAATGATATTTAAACATATAAAGGAAGTACTTTGATCCACCTTTTGAATAATGAGATAAAAACTGAGATGACAATTTTTAATGATATATCTATTTTAATTACTCAGATTTGGACAAGGATGTCCAGTTTAATGAAGTCAAAACTGTTTTGTCAACTTAAAAATGGAAAAGCTACAGTTCTTGATGAAATACCCGGGAAAGTTTTTAAATTGTTAGCTTCAAAAATTTTGAAATTTTTTTGAAATATATGGACCCATGATATTGTGTCATGTGATCTTAAGAATGAGATTCTATTGTTTCAATTTTTAAAAATGAAGGGATTAGATAAGACTGCAGCAATTATCATGGAATATCATTATTATTCATTATAGCAAATATACTTTCGATGATTCTGTTAAATAGGTTGCTTCCAGTCATAGCTATAAACATGTTGTTGTTGCCGGGCAAATAAAGAAAATTTGTTGGGAACACGGGAATGATTTTTATTTATTTATTTTTGATTTGACCAAAGCATTTGATTCAGTTATATAATCAGTGCTCGGTTTATATTAAGATAGCAAATCTTCAAACTTTAATGGATAGGCTTCAATCTACTCCACCCTCTTAACTCTTCAGCCTTCTATACCACTTAAAATCTGATGATGGAATGCCTAAAATCCCTTGTTGATGCTAATATTATTGTCATGCCCATGTTGACTCTGACCCCTCATGTATAGAACCTTATCTATTTAAATTCATAGAAGAGAGATAGGCAGGATAAAGGTTGAAACTGTAATATTGCACATATGTAAGAAGCAAAGATTCAGAAATTTACCAGCATCGATTCATCTAGTTGTAATGCAAATTCTATTGTTTTTATCAGTCTTTAGTCCATATCATTACTAAATGGAATGGATTTTATTATGTGATGATTTATGTAAAATTCTATCCATTGTTTCAAAAATTGCAGATGTAATTAAATATTTGGAAGTTGTATAAAGTTTTACTGTTTTAGTATTAAAATGTGATATTTTAGGATGCTTGCAATCCATTTTATTTTGTTGCAAAGAGCACACAAAAACGTCAGTGAGGAGCCTTGGATCTGAGCACATTGCACCTAGATCTTAAGATCTAATGCAACCCTCCAGCAGCCACCTTTTATCTCTACTTAACTACAAAATTATGAGAATTAAATTGAAAACAATAAATATTTTCAATCCAAGCTCATTAGCTTATATAGTCATATAGGTCTGAACTTAGTTCAGTATCCATAAATTTTGATGTCTTTGGTTATTAACCATAGCCACCACTACATTACATGATCACCAATTTTTATGCTTGCTCATAACTTATTAAAACGGGCAAAACTCTCCATATATTAGTGCCACTTAGTGCAAGCCAGAGTAATCAATGGGTGCCAGAAGGCTTGTGCATAAAATCCCTATCTAGTGCCTGTACTCGCCCAATATCCCCAGACTAGTTTCTAGCTTGTGGCTTTCGTCAATGAGGAGCCTTGGATCTGAGGGCACTGCACCTAGATCTTAGGATCTAATGCAACCCTCCAGCAGCCACCCTTTATCTCTACTTAACTACAAAATTTATGAGAATAAAATTGAAAACAATAATATTTTCAATCAAGCTCAATAGCTTATATAGTCATATAGGTCTGAACTTAGTTCAGTACCCATACATTTTGTTGTTTTTGGTTCTTAAATAACCATAGCCACCACTATCTTATTAGACCGGATTGGTATTAAACCACTAAATGTCACATGATCACCATTTCTTATGCTTGCTCATAACTGTTATTAAAAGAGGCAAAATTCTCCATACAGTAGTGGCACTTAGTGCAAGCCAGAGTAATCAATGGATGCCACAAGGCTTGTGCATAAAATCCCTATCTAGTGCCTATACTTGCCCAATATCCCCAGACTAGTTTCTAGCTTGTGGCTTTCGTCAATGAGGAGCCTTGGACCTGAGGGCACTGCACCTAGATCTTAGGATCTAATGCAACCTTCCAGCAGCCATCTTTTATCTCTACTTAACTACAAAATTTTATGAGAATAAAATTGAAAACAATAACATTTTTAAACCAAGCTCACTAGCTTATATAGTCATATAGGATCTGAATTTTGTTCAGTACCCATGCATTTTGGTGTCTCTGGTTCTTTAATAACCATAGCCACCACTATCCTATTAGACAGGATTGGTATTAAACCACTGAATGTCACATGATCATCATTTCTTATGCTTGCTCATAACTGTTACTAAAACAGGCAAAACTCTCCATACAGTAGTGCCACTCAGTGCAAGCCAGAGTAATCCATCCATAGATTACTCTGGCTTACACTGAGTGGCACTACTATATGGAGAGTTTTGCCTGTTTGTATTGAATATCATGACTAATTAAGTGAAAAGCATGTATAATTAATTAAAATAGAAAAAAAAAAGAAATGATATTAATTTCTTTTGATTCTTTAACTAAAACTTCTTTGTTTTTTGTTTTTTAATGCTGTCTTCACAAACACAAAAATCTTGTAAACAATTTATAATATGCTTTAATGAAATAATTGAGAGAGTGCAAATTTCTCAAGCGCTTATGACTACAACTAGCCAATTAAATCTTAAGCACTGGGTCAGAGAATTTAATAAGAAAAGAGCGGTTCCACTCTCTTCTTTACTTGTCTTTATATATATAGTCATAAGCACTTGAGAAATTTGCACTCTCTCAATTATTTCAATATCGACTGCGCTTTAAATATTATTTAAATATGCATTAATCTTTTTGTTTACATTTTCAGTTTTTAATTTGAATAGTTACCAAAACTCCATTGCAAAATGTCTGAAATCTAAAAAATAATATAAAAAAATATTAAATGTTTATAAGGGTGGGATTCCACCCTTATTGTTAAAAGGAGGTTGCCTTGACAATAGTTTGAGATTGTTGATTGTTATTGATATTGGGATTGTCTAAATGTCGACTGGTTTTTAATGAATACTTACAAACCCATTTAGCCTTGAACATTATTACACTTATTATTTAATTAATACTTTGGGTATAATTTGAAAATTATAATTGACTATTTATTAGTCAACATTCAGAATAGGTTATATTTACCTGTTTAAAGAGGTTTATTTAAAGTTCTTTGTATCAATAATTTCAGTCTCTGTGGTCAAGTTGCAACTTTGAGTCTATATGATTATATTAGACCATTAATAAAGGTGGGAATCCACTTTTATTGTTAAAAGGAGGTTGCCTTGACAACATTTTGAAATTGTTGATTGTTATTGATATTGGGATTGTCTAAGTAATGACTGGTTTTTACTGATTACTTACAAACCCATTTAGCCTTAAGCATTATTACATTTATTATTTAAGTAATATTTTGGGTGCAATTTGAAATTTATAATTGCAGTTTGTAATAAACTATTTATTAATCTGCATTCGGAATAGGTTTTATTTACCTGTTTGAAGAGATTTATTTAAACTTCCTTGTATCAATAATTTCAATCTCTGTGATCAAGTTGCAATCTTTAGTGTCTATATAATAGACCATTAATAAAAGTGGTATTCCACCTTTATTGTGAAAAGGTTGCCTTGACAACAGTTTGAAATTGTTGATTGTTATTGATATTGGGATTGTCTAAGTGTTGTCTGGTGTTTAATGATAAAAAAGATTTTATAAAAAATGCTTTTATTCGATGAATAATGCACTAATAAAAAAGAAATATGAAATAAAAAAAAGTTAAGTCTATACTTGAAGTAAGATATATAGAGATAAGAATAATATAAGATGTATAAATTATTAGTACCATCGAAGAATATAAATATCTTAAAAAAAACTAGTATAGATAGTAGAATCAAACATACTGTTATATAATAAGAAAATAGTTAATGTCGTGTTTTGTGTAAGTTTTGTACTCCAGAAAAAGTGAAGAAAATATATTAGAGAAATATATTTTAGATTGCTAACTGTTAAGGATTTAAATAGTGATTAAATTTGTATGGAGTGTAACAATGGAAAATATTTACGTATTTGCGATAAGAAAATTGTGTTTGGTAATTGCCAAGAAGTATTTGTTAATTACAAATATTTCTTGATACAATGGAAATTGAAAATACTAATTAAAAACACTAATGGGAAAAGCAAGACTGAATAGTTTGAGCAACAGCGTGCATGGTTCTGATTCCAGTGAATTTACTGAGTGAATGGTTGCTGAGAGATTTAAAGTGACAGTGTCTGAAAGAAGCATATATGAGGATGCAGCACTCTAGTGTGAAGCCAACGTAATAACTAGCAGCAGCAGAACAAGGCCAAGGAGTTAGGGAAATCATGTAGAAAGCAGACAGTTGTGAAGTGCATCATGGGAAGTGAGCCAAAAGTGAACTATATATATATTATTTGCCTGAAGGTTTGTGGTGATGGTGTATTATAAGATGTGATATGTTGGATTATTTCCATCATCTATGAGTGTGTTGAATGTATAGTAGATTTTCAACTTTATTTAAACTTTTTAAATGCAAACAACTTGTTAGTAATAATACACAGATAGACAACATAGGTTATTAATTACACAATGTTTCGATATTCAAGAATCTCCGTGTGCGAGTTCAACTTCTATGCGAATATTGACACTGTGCGTATCAGGCCAGCAACATTTGAAGAACAGTGGAGAATAATACTACTCGAAACATTGGGTAATTACTAATATGGGCTGTCTATCTGTGTGTTATTACTAACAAGTTGTTTGTATTTGAAAAGTTTAAAATTTTCTATACATTCAACATTCACTCGTAGATGATGGAAATAGTCCAACATATCACATCTTATATATATATATATGTAATTTCTAAACAATGATTATCTCCTATAATTCCTTAACAAAAGAATAAAATAAATTTAGAATTAAAAATGTTAATATTTTAAATAAATATAAAATTTATAAGGATTAACATTATATAACAATAAGTTAAAATGTAATCATAAAAATTTCAAAATCAAAGTAAATATGAAATTCATAAATACTAAAAAAAATTTTGTGAAAAATACAAAAAAAAAAAAAGTTGAATAATGATAAAATGATATTCGTTAATAAATTAAAATATTTATTTATAAATAATATTTAAAGAATAGTATTTAAAATTACACATCACATGATCACCATTCTTTATGCTTACACGAGCTGTTTAGCACAGAGGTAAAACTCTCCATTCAGTAGCACCACTCAGTGCAAACCAAAGTAATCAGTGGATGCCAATGTCCCCTGACTAGTTTCTAGCTTGTGGCTTCTTCATTGATGAGCCTTGGATCTGAGAGCACTGCACCTAGCTCTTGGGATCTAATACAACCCTCCAGCAGCCACCTTTTCCCTCAATGATGAAAGTCACAAGCTAGAAACCAGTCTCTGGGATTATTTGATGAGTAGGCACTAGATAGGGATTTTATGCACTAACCTTCTTACATTTATTGATTGCTTTGGCTTGCACTGAGTGGCGCTATGGAGAGTTTTGCCTCTGTACTAAAAAAAAATTTTTTTTATAAAGATTTATGTGAATTTGATAATTGGTATATATTACGAAAAATTTAATTTTCTGTAAATAGGAATATTATACTAGGATAAATAGTTAAAATAATAAATGAAGCTAAGAAATAAATTAATACAGAACAACATATTTAATCAATAATACGTTTGTCATCTACAAGGCAAGATTGCAATTATAATGTTGCAAATTAATTCACAATTGCCAGTGTAAATTATACAGTAAATTTTAATTATACAATAAAAATTCTTTAAATTTTTTATAAAATAGAAATACTTTGGCTTATTGTATATGTTTTCACTTTTATTATAATAGATTTTTAGGCTTTACAATAATATTTTTGTTTTTGGTTGGATATTATTTTGTTTGTTTGAAATATTATTTTTTATTCATATAAAATCTACGAAGACTGCAGATAATTTAGTGAGCTTTTATAAAATGTCGGTGTGTGTTATATATGTGCATGTCAAATACATTTACATTTTGCGTTTATTTACAATTACGCATTTGTATATGTATTTGACATGCTCAAAGTACAAAAGCAAGCTAGGATCAATACAGGTCATATTGATCTATATTATAATTTATGTATGCCTCCAAGTCTTCTTATATATATATATAATTTGTACATATGTAAATAGTTAAACCTCTGTTAGTAATCGTTTATTAAATACTCTAAATATTAACTGTTATTAGTTGTGGTTTGTACGTTGGAGGTGCCCTTTTAGATGCATCAGTCTGCAGAGCAGTGGTCTTGCTCCAGACCTTGCCACTAGCGGTCATTGCAATTGACAGCTAGACACAGCAGTGGGTATATACATTGATTCTATAAATATGTGACGGGGAGATGATTACCTCCAGAATTAATGAAGGTATTTCATTTAAAGCAAACTTAACACATAAAAAAAATCAGAATACTGTCTATGAAGCTCTATAATTTATTTAATATAATCAAATATTTTATTTAATACAATATATTACAAACCAGTAAAATATAGCATTTAAGTATTTTCTGTTACCTCATTGGTAAAAAATACAATATTAAATGTTACATGCCACTAACTAGTCAGAATAGGCCTGGATATTATTTGCAGTAAGCATATTTTATTTGTTTTAAGTCAAAAATTTGTTAAATATTCGAGGTTCTGATGAATAAAGACCATAAGCCAGGAATTGGTCCAGGTTGTTGACATAATACCACTAGCTATCTACTCTTCATTGATGACTCAAACTTCCAACAGATGACTCCGAATAGAGTAAAAAGAACTTCCGAAAGCATATGAGCGAAAGCAGAGAAAATTGTATGACATTTTATTGGCATAAGAAGAGTGCTAATATTTCTAAATTTATCTCTTTAACCATAAGATGAGATTATATACACTCTATATGAGAATTATTTTTAGGGTATATTCATATTTGCGTGTTACTTTTTATATTTATATGTCTTATCGAAAGACAAAGTTAATAAACCACTAAACATCACATGATCACCAGTCTTTATGGTACTACTGTATGGAGAGTTTTGCATCTGTGACAAAGTTAATATTTTGTGTGTCTAATAGTAAAAGATTTTTAATATATTTATTTTTTTAAAAAGATACTAACCTTCATTCAATTTTGTGTTTTTCAAGGTCTGGTCACAAATATTCCGGCCGGAATGGTCACTGATCAATTTGGTATGGTAGGATTATTAACATTCATTCGAGCTACTGAAACGGATCCAAATCTTGTGTCTCTTGCCTTAGGCAGTGATTTGACTACTCTGGGACTCAATCTCAATTCACCTGAGTAAGTAATTAATAATTCAATTTTCATTAATTTAATTATTTTAATAGAGAGAGAGAGAGAAATTGTAATTGAGATTTCTTTATAACATTTTTTGTTGTTATTGTTGGAAATATGAAATAGGAATAATTTCAAAGAATGATATCTTTAATATGAAAAAATTATAATTGGGATTCCTTTGCAACTTTTTTTTTTTATTGTAAATATAAAATAAAAATCATTTCAAAGAGTGACGCTAATAATTAGACATTAAAAGCTTAAAACTAAACTAATTAATAAAATAATCAAAATTACCCCCCAAATTCACAACTAAACCAGACTTGTCACAGAAAATAAACTCTAAAAGCAACCAATGGTTTCACTGCTACAAGCAGACTTCTCAAGTGTAGAGGACTAAAAAGATAACAAATTTACACTAAACATTACCCACAATTCCACTTACCTCCCATACACCCTTAATATTAAAATAACTTTGAAATAAGTCAATTGCTTCAAAATCATAAATTTTTAATAATAAAGATTCTTAAATTCTTTTTTTTATTATTTATCTTAGCGTCATCAAAACTAATAGTATGTCCTGTGTATCTTTCATAGATGTATAAAGCAGAACTGAGGTCGTTATTTCTGACTACTTTTATGTACTTTTATTCTTTCATTTAAGCTCTCCTTTCTTACAAAAGCAAAGGATAATATACACTATTCCAGGAATAGTTTTTCTATCAAAAATTTCCTTGCTTGGGAAAGGGGTATTACTCTGAATAATTATTTCAGACGCTCATTGCTAAGGTTTACAGCCTTGTTAAAACTATTACTAAACAATACAAAGGAAATTTTTGATAGAAAAGTGATTCCTGGAGTAGTGTATATAATCCATTGGTTTTGTAAGAAGGTATATATAGGTCAGAGTAGTTTGATCTTAAATGAAAGAAAAGTAGGGTTAGAAATAAATATCTGAGTTCTGCTTTATATATATATATTCATGAAAAAGATACAGGCCACACTGTTAGTTTTGATGAGGCTAAGATAGTCTTCTTTGAAAGAAATGAAATAAAAAGAAGAATTAAAGAACTTTATTACTAAAAATGTATTATTCTGAAGCAATTAACTTGTTTAAAGTTCTTTTAATATTAATGGTGTGTGGGATATAAGTGGAATTGTGGGTAATATTTCGTATAATCTTGCTATCATTTACTCCTGTACTCTTGAAAAGTCTGCTTGTAGCAGTGAAACAATTGGTTGTGTTTTAGAATTTTTTTTTTTTTTGGCTAGTCTGGTTTAATTGTGAATTTGGAACAATTTTGATAATTCTAATACCTGTATATTTTGGTATTAATGGAATAGATTAACGAAATGGGAAAGATAATTTTTTTAATCAGATACTTTGGATTTTGATATGTTTAAGTAGACATTTTTTAAATATCTATACATTGTGTGTGCATGTGTGTGTATATATATATATATTGTACCAGTACGAATGGGTAAAGAAAGACTGGTTCTGGTTTGATAATGCCCAATGAATTGCAGCGTCCAAATGTAACAATATGAAAGTGATGAAAGGCTCTTATTTAATAATCTCACGAATTTGGACAACAAATTACGACAGACAATATTTTACTTAACAGAACCCTAAGCATTGAACACCCAATTGTAATGGATTATATTAAAATATTTATTGCTTAAAAATTATTATTAAACTAGCTCAAATATGAATTTTATGTAAAATAACTATTATAAATGATCATTAAAATATTGACGATGATCTTATGATCAGTTGCCAAATGTATAACTGCATAAATTATTTAATCTATTTTAGTCCAAGATAATGCTTTAACTATAATTCAAGATTGGATAATTTAAAATATGTAGTTTTTGTTGAAATATTAGTGATTATCCATATATTATATCAGGTGTCCCCAACCTTTTTGCACTTAAGAGCACATTCTATAGTACCGGCCAGATGGCGGGCACCATTTATTTTTTCAACCAGGAGGTGGGCACCATTTATTTTTTCAATGTAAATTTATAGTTGGATAATGTTAATAATACACATAATGTACAAAAAAATATTTACTTCAAAAAATAAAATTTTAACATATAATTAATGTTTATATTTTTACGCTGTAAAAGTATAGTATGCCCTACAATTTGATTACAATATAATACAGTAATTTATAAGAAATTTTAAAAATTAAATTTATCTGTATCAGATAAATAATTTTTTATCATGTTCGGACAGCGGCGGGCACATGTAAAATGGTGTGCGGGCGCCATGGTGCCCGCGGGCATAGGGTTGGGGACCCCTGTATTATATTAAGACACTACAAATTTGTATAGTGATATATTTCTACTATAATGATGATGATAATGATCACCACCACCGTCTCCTCCCCCTCTCCTCTTAAATATATATTCTTTCGATGGAATTATTTATTTCTAAACTAAAATAATTTAGATGCACGAGAGAATCAATTCACCTTTAAATTTATTTAACAGACTATCATCCAAAAAGTATGACATCTCATTTACGATTGTGTTATCATTTAATTAAATTAAATATATTATCAAAATCTATTGAATTAAAGTCAATCAGTAGAAGAAATTTAGATTTATATATTTTAATGCGTATAATCAAATTTAATGACAAGCACCACCTATACCCGTTATAATATAAAATATGTACTTATTGAGACCATCAAGTACTGATTTATTAGATATTACTTGCACCTAGCTTACATAATAATCAATATGCTGAATATATCGTCACATGATCGCCATTTCTTATGCTTATAACTGTTACTAAAACAGGCAAAACTCTCTATACGTATTGCCAGTTATGCAAGCCAGACTAATCAATGGATGCCAGAAGGCTTGTGCGCAAAATTCCCATCTAGTGCCTACTCATCCATATCCCCAGGCTAGTTTCTGGCTTGTGGTCTTCGTCAGTGAGAAGCCTTGGGTCTGAGAGCACTGCACCTAGATCTTAGGATCTAATGCAACCCTCCAGCAACCAACTTTTATCTGTACTTAACTACAAAACTATGAGTCTTAAATTGACAACACTATAATATTTTCAATCCAAGCTCATTAGCTTATATAGTCATCCAAGTCTGAACTCAGTTCCGTACCCATACATTTTGGTGACTTTGGTTCTTTAATAACCATAGCCACCACTATCCTATTAGGCAGGATTGGTTTTAAGCCAATAAACATCACATGATTTCCATTTCTTATGCTTGCTTATAACTGTTATTAAAACAGGCAAAACTCTCCATACATATTGTCACTCAGTGCAAGTCGGAGTAATAAGTGCCTAATAGGATAGTGGTGGCTATGGTTATTAAAAAACCAAAATCACCAAATTGTATGGATACTGAACTGAGTTCAGACCTATATGACTATATAAGCTAATGAGCTTGGATTGAAAATATTATAGTGTTTTCAATTTAAGACTCACAATTTAATAGTTAAGTAGAAATAAAAGATGGCTGCTGGAGGGTTGCATTAGATCCTAAGATCTAGATGTAGTGCTCTCAGATCCAAGGCTCTTCACCGACGAAGGCCACAAGCCTGAAACTAGTCTGGGAATATTTGATGAGTAGGAATTAGATGTGGATTTTAGCACAAGCCTTCTGGCATCCATTGATTACTCTGGCTTGCACTGAGAGGCAATACATATAGAGAGCTTTGCCTGTTTTAACGTTGAATATATCAAAGAATGTAATATATAACAATATATACTTACCAATCTAATTGCTAGTTTCTTGTTTGTTTTGTAATTATTTAATGTAAGAAGTATAAGATGTAAATTAATATGTAGCCACTAAATATTTAAAATTACATGAGTATATAGGTGTGTATACCTAATTAAAATGACCACTAAATCGAGTTTGTTTATATAATTAAATCAATATTTATTAGTAATAAAAAAATAAAATAAGTTAATAATAAAATATAATGTGATATACATTCCAGTTAAATATCGGGAGTATATCTCTTTAATATGAATTAATGATAGATACTTATAAAGCAAAATTTGTTTATTTTATGTTTATTATATAATATAAAGGAGTTCGTGTGAAAATGAAAATATTGTTGAACAAATATAGGACTAAAATAAAAGAAAGTTAATAATAATTATATAATATTCATACAATATGATAATTTATTCAAATAAAAAATACAGCCACCCTTATGTCAAATGGTAGCAAACTGTCGTTACTAATCATATGTGTAAAGCATGGCCACACGGAGCTGGGCATACGATGTCTGTGCATTTGCATAGAAAACAATCCCAGCACATGGCCCAAAATGGCTATTTCGATCGTAGGGTCGTATTAGCTGTAGATTTGGCCGGGAAAACAGCGTACTTCTGTATTTTTGCACAGAATCAGCATTATCAAGCAATGTACAGTGGCTAATAGAACAGTACCAAAAAAAAGTAAAAAATAAGTATGTGCGTATTCGTTTACCTTATTGCCAAAAAAAGATATCAATAAATCACTGTTATAATACAATCATCCAAACTTTTCAATACTCTCAACATGTGTGTTGAAAATAATATACGGTCAACAAATAAACATATCAAACTTTAAATTAAAGTTTTAGGTTCTACAACAACTTCGGACGATCCACACCGCCTGATGGCGCTGTTTCCACGCAAAAGCACAGAAATATGCTGTTTACAAGGCCGCTCATACATCTTGATGAAGTCAGCACTTTCCCAACGTTGCTAGTGTGTGAACATTATCATTGACGTGTTACGACAGTCTGTATAGACGTTAGTATTGAATAATCAACATTATATCATATGAGGGTGTCTGTAGTTGTAATGACGAAAATAGCAATACGCAATCCAAACTTTTTAGTGGTAAACGTAGTGTAATTTGAATGAGGTACTGCAAATTGTAACTATTTTGCAAATATCGCTACTTTCCTTGTTAGCTGGCCCAATTTAATGAATGAGGAGTGTAAATCACGATTTGGCAAACTTCACATGAAAGTCGCGAACTTTGCGAGATCGAAAAAGTCAAATGGCAGATGGAGATTCGCCGTTCACGTTGTTGGATTTGCCTGCTACAGAAGCGGACACGGTGGCCTTTCTTGTTTGTGAGGATTGAAATCAAAGCAAAATTTATTTTTCTCAAATAAAAAATATAAATCCAAAATAACAAACAATTAACCGGTGAAAGCGTTATTTAACCAAAAAAAAAAAACTGAAATGTTTTAACAAAAAAGAGAAAAAGAATGTAAATCAAAAAAAAAAAAATGCTTTTAAAAAAAAAAGAACTAAGTCATATCTATTTGTTTATGAATAAAAAAATAAAAGGGAATGTTTTACAAAAATAAAAGAACAAAGTTATATCTATTTGTTTTTGCAATAAATAATAAAAAAAATGTAAAAAAATTTAAATCAGCCCAGTAACATTATATCTATTTGTTTTTGACTAGAAACAGCACCATCAAGCGGTGTGGATTGTCCGAAGTTGTAGAACCAAATTTTAAATATTAAAATTTTAATATAATTAAAATTTAAACTTTCTTTTACTTTTTTTTTGTGAACGGACCATTTATCAACATACGAAATATTAACTAATGATAATACAATATAATATAAATGAATGAATAGATAAGATATACATTTTTATACCATTGAAAATCTGATGATGGAAAGCCCAAATCTCATGCTAATGCCCAATATTATTGATATGCCCATGTTGACCTCAAGTCACTCTGATCCCTCATGTATAGGACCTTTTCTATTTAAATACATAAAAGAGTGATGGGCAGGATGAAGGCTTAATATCTTATCATCCGTCTTCTGTGTATTTAAATGGATAAGGTCCTATACATGAGGGGTCAGTGATTTGAGGTCAACATGGACATAACAATAATATTGGCATCAGCATGAGATTTGGGCTTTCCACTATCAGATTTTCAATGGTATGGATGGCTAAGTTGGAGTAGATTGAAGCCTGTCCATTAAAGTATGAAGATTTGATATCTTAATATACATTGAGCATTGATTATATATGTGTGGATAATGATAATCTGGACCCACTGATGAGTATTGGTCCAACACAAAATACATATATTGGTGATTATTTATCTTTTCTACATGTGTGTGATCATGTGTATCAGTGGTATGTGATGGTGTGGGTAGTTGAAGGATGCTTGAAAGTCTGCGTTCAAATCCTGTATGTTTACAATTAAGCTCCAAGTTTATGAAGAATGTCTGGATTTTAAATATTATTTATATCTCCTTTATAAAGTTCTTCTATGTGTATATACTTCAGAAAAGCACAATAGTTCAAATGTTTATGTTCCATGAGCTTCAAATAATCCGTGAAGTTTGTTAATTTTTTTTAAAATGGTGTTCCAAAATAAAATATAAAGTTAAATTCCCAGTAAATTCCAATTATTATTTTATCATCCTTTGCATAATAAAATTGTTTAGAACAAGTGGACACTGGGATCCTTTTATAACATAGGCTATAAGTGAATTCCGATCTAATACTGAAATAATCCATTGAAATTATTAAACGATTTATTTTAAACAAAATAGTTTATGTATATAGCAGCATGTAGATAATTTTAACATTTGATAATTAAAACACTTTTTATTCGTAGTAATAATCCTTAGACAGAGAATTTAAAATGAGCTTTAAAGTCATAAATTTTTCTTGATCCTTTCTTTTGGCAAGTACTTCATGAAACTAGTTCGATTTCCTGAACAAATATATTCATTTTCTACTCCATTATTACATAGTTAGCAAATTAAAACACTTGTAAAATAAATATATATATAAGTGTTCAGATTTGCTTCACTGAAAGTCAATATTAGAGAGTGATTTTAAATTGTTCAGTTCTATTCATAACTTTGTTATGATTCATGTAAGATTCATCATTGAAACCAAGGATACACTCAATTTTTATCCAAGTATTAAAATTAGATTTATCCTACATTCCACAATCAAAACTTTTCTTTTATAACAATAGAAAAAATAAAATATTTCATAAATAATTATATAATAAAAAATATTTACACTTTGAAGCATTTAGAATATTAAACATTTATTTGTAACGTCTATAGAATATTAATTTATGACTGCAATAAATATATAAAAAAAGTAGAAAATAAAGAAATATTAATGAATTCTATTAAATTTATTAATTTTATTATTTAACAGTACTGTTTTATTATTTATATGTATTTTAAAAAAAGATTAATTTATTAACTTAGGTTATAATAATAATATGTTCCTTCCTCTAGCATTTGGTTGTCATAGCAACTATTTTAACAGTCTCTAAATTAATGCATAACTTTTTTTTAAAAAAACTATTTAGAAAAATATATATATATATTGTATATGCCTGGTCTTACATCATATACTGAAGTTAAAGTCAATTTCTGTAAATACAATATATATAGATAGAGAGATAGAGTTGTTACTGGATGGTACTAATGCTTATAGACAGAGAGATAGAGTTGTTACTGGATGGTACTAATGCTTAAGTTGATGATTCTTATATATATACATACATCGCAGATAAGATTTCTAGCATATGATTGAATATCAATTTACCAAGGATTAATTGACATTTGAATTTTATTTAATTAAAATGAATATTGATGATGATGATCAAACCTTTTTCTTATATAACTGCTTGTACAAGATATTCTGGTTATATTTCCCGGTCATCATGCATCGAATCTGATCGCAAAGGAACTCAGCATTCATTCATAAATGTTTATTTGAACTACAGGGTTTGAATTGCATTAATCCTGATTTAAGTAATCACTTTCTTCTAAGAAGGATCACCTATGAATATATTACTGTCTGGGATCATCACTGCGGTTTTCATGGGAACAATTCCATTTGCTTAGCTCGGAGCGAGAATGCTCATGAATAATGGAGGACTGTTATGAAGAACGCATAGATAACAAAGTACTTTAAATAACATTTATTTTTGATAATCTCAATTACGTCAGAATAACTAATTGTTTGTTATGTGATGACTAGAGTAATTAATTCTTAAACATAATAACAAACATCGAAGATTAACTCTAAATGTCACAATTAAAACATTTAAAGAAAATGTATATCAGCTTACACTTCACGAATAAAAATTCGTCAATAATAAAAAAAAGAAATTTAAACAATGTTTATGTTCAAAATCACAGGTATTAAATTATATGCCTGAAATTTATATTTTTGGAGGTCTCTTATCTATATGAATATAAATTTAAATTCTGATCGTGGGTTTCTCGAAACAATTTAGTAAATTTACTAGCAGTGGATAAATTAAGAGTCTGGGGTGTGACGTTAAAATCTCTGTTGATTGATTCTGGTTGGATTTTCTTTTGTTTTGGATAGTCTGCCACTGAAATATGTGGGATATACAAGAGCATATGATGAGAAACAGTTTTCCCATGGACAAAAACTATATATCACCTTTAGCTCTGGACTCCTTATTGGTACTTTGTGAAGTTGGAAATTAATATATCATTTAGAATTTGACCAGTACATATCAGGTGGGCATAGCAAATCATGTCTATTCTTCGTACTATACTGAATCTTGACATTCTGGCTGTTTTTGTGACATTAGTGAAAAGTTCTAAAATGGTGGTTTTGGGTGAAGTATAATGCTTCCGAAGCTAGAATTGAAATCTGTCAACCTACATGATGCTAATTTGTACACTTTGGCTCTCCACAGGCATTGTTGTTTTTCTCTCTTCTTTCTTATCTAAAATTTTATAGCTTAGGTCCCGCCAGGACAATTTTTTCCGAAAAACCTTAGCTTGGTTTTAATTTTTCTGATTTGCCACCAATCTGTTGTTGCTTTTTTGTTTATTTTTATTTTTTTTTGATAGAATTTAATTTTTAGAGAAAAAAAACATTTTCACGACATATATATAACATTCAATTGTTACTAATTTTTTTTTCTTTTCTGAGCTAACATAATACTTGTTTGTTAATAAACATACTCACAGAAAAGGTAGTTTTTAAAAAAATATTTAGCTTTATTACTGCCCGGCATGCTTTCAATATATTTACTGTATCATATTCATAGCATATAGTGATATGATTTGAATATTCAAATTTTAAATTAAAATTGAATACGTGAAACATTAATTAAACACTAATATAAAGAACCATTTAATCACACACCACTATATGCCAAGAATATGATATAGTAAATATAATGAAAGCATACTAAGCAGTTTTATTTTATAAAAAAGTTATATATTTAAAAAATATCTTTTCTATGAGTAAGGTTCATTAACAATCAAGTATGATATATATATATATTTAATAATTTATGCATAACTTTTTATGAATATACATATTTTTACTCTTGACTTTAGAAAGCTTGTAAGTTATGAAAATATTAGGGTTAGCCAAGATCATATCGTTACAATTAGCTTATTAAATTCTAATCAATCAATAGTATTCTGTCCAATAATCAAGTTCAGAGAGCAGTCACATTACTATCTCATCCATTTTCCCACTCTGTTTTTTTCATTTCCCAGCTCTTCAATTCCATGTAACTGTCCCCATTTCTTATATCATCCAACAATGTCAATCTTTTCTGTCCTTTTTTCCCGTTTCCACTCATTATTTTCTCCAAAACATCTTTCATTAAACTATACTTTCTTCTTAATATATATCCAATCCAGTTTCTCTTTCTCTCTCTCTGATTTTCTCCATCAATCTTCTTTTTTTCATTTACTCTTTTCAAAACTTCATTTGTTATTCCATTCATCCAACTAATTTTTTCCCATCCTTCTCCATGACCACATCTCAAAGGCTTCAAGTCTGTTCCTAATTTTATTATTCGTTGTCCATGCTTCACAACCATAAAATAGTGCACTACACACATAGCATTTCATTAATTTTTTCTTTAATTCTCTATCAAAGGTCCAAAGAATATTTTCTTTCTCTTAGAAAGTGCCTCCTTTGCCAGCGCTATTCTAATCAGTATGTAAACTAAAACTTGGATTTTATTTAAACATATTATTTGAAATATTAGAGCTTATATGTTGTAAAAACAAATGAAGAAAATATCATGGTTGTCAGTTTTCTCTACACAACATAAAGAAATTGACAATATAGTCATCTTTGTAACAGAAGTATTCTAGTTTTAAACTGAGAATGAAAAAAATCACAAAAGTAGGGTTTTTCTCCGTTGATACAAATAGTAAACCAAAAAGTATTGATGATAAATTTTTAAAAAAGCAAATCTTTTTTAATTGTTTTACTAAAATTATTGGCACTAAATTTGCTTTGGATTATTCTAGTTTTAATCCGAGAATGAAAAAAAATCACAAAAGTAGGGTTTTTCTCCGTTGATACAAATAGTGAACCAAAAAGTATTGATGATAATTTTTTTAAAAAGCAAATCTTTTTCAATTGTTATACTAAAATTATTGGCACTGAATTTGCTTTAGATACCCAACAAACAGATGTGATTGTGTAACAGTTTAATGAAAAGTAGAGTGCTTATAATATATTTTATACATACTGTCAAACTTCGCAACGACAAACTTGCTCCCTGCAAAAATTAACTTCTTAATATCACACAAAAAGAATTTCGTTCAGTATTTTATGTAGCAACATTTGAATATATTTTCAAGAATTTTAAAGGGATATTTTCTGGTCGTGTTTTTAGTTACAATATATGTAGTTGATTTCACCATAGACCTTTGTTTCTGTTATTAAATATAAAAAACTTTTGGATTTCAGCAAGTACTGAGATTTCAGGGATCAATAATTTTGGATATGTTAATGTTTAAAATAAACTAAAAAATAGTATTTAATTTTGCTAAATATCCAGAAATATTATCAAATTCACCACTTTCTTTATTTTGCCATAATATTTTATATAAACACAATTTATCCGTTGTACTTTGAATACTTTTTAGCAAAAAAACTTTTTACTGTACATATATGTTTTGTTATATTTTATGTTGTTTTTATTATTATTGTATTAATTTTATTGTTTACATGTTTTATGGTATTATTTATATAGTTACATATTTTATTTTGTTCATTATATCATAGCTTTGAAGAAAACTACAGGACAGTCAAAATGTAAGATTGTGGGTACATATATGTACAATAAAAAGTTTTTTTGCTAAAAAGTGTTCAAAGTAGAGTGCATAAATTGTGTTTGCTAAATATGAGATTGATTGGATATATTTGGTTGCTACATATCAATCTGTGGTTGAAATTTTCTACTTTTAACTGCCTTTGGATTTCTTCAATGTTTTGTTTTAAAAGGAAGTGTTCCAAAGTCTTCTTTCTCACTTTGTAACATATATAGGCAATATTCTCAAAGTTGTTATTTCTATTGCGTGAGAAATTATATTGCCGTGTAGAGGGAAAAATAGGTGTACCATTACTTCTATAAATTAGTATCATTATATCAACAATATTTCAAACTTTTCAATATCTTTTTTTTTTTTGCCTTCGAGTTGTCTTATTTCTTTGATCGATACTTCACCATACTCTGGTTCTTCTACAAAATCTTTTCATGTCTCTTTCATACCCTACCCTGCAAAGATAAATGCCTGGGCTAGCAGATTCACTGTAAATAAAATTAATAAATTACGACCGTATAATTGTTAAAAGATGCAATCGTGAACAAAATTTATTGGTAATAAATGATCCTCATCTTGTAAGGAGATAGGATGTTGACTTTTATTTATCTAAGCAAAGAACTTGGTTTGTATGAAGAATCGTTTTTTTAATGTGAAATGATTGCCAATATTTTGATCTGGTTCAACTTTGCAAAGCAGTCAAGCATGACAATATGGCATCTATTTGAAAATACTTGATGTATATTCATAATGGTTTACATAATATAAATCAAATTTATTCGCATTGCAAAAAAAAAATCGATGTACTCAACTGTACTTTTTCCGCTAAAAATGATTGAGCGCTTATACGTGGGCAACTGGATGACCATCAGTGCTTTTTTTAATGTTTTCAATTAGCATGTTCCTATGGTCATACTTAAATTTTTTACTTTTGACATAGTGTGAAAACTTTGTGGATGAAAGAATGAAAATATTCGCCATGCATTTAACCGACATTTCCAGTTTACTATATAAGGAAAGACTTCTTACAAGGCCAGAATCCACATACTACTATCTACTATGCTGCTTTTGCAAGTAGCTATAAAAAGAGTTGTTTGTCTGTTTTTTGGCAATTTTATCTTTTTGTGAATGTCAAGTCATTTTTGAAAATTATAATTGTAATCTTTGAATATTTTTAATTTTTTTTAAAAAACTGTACAAAGGGATTTTTTTTAGATTTATCATTGCTTAATAATTTATTTTTCATAGAGGCAAAACTTTCCATATAATAGCGCCACTCAGTGCAAGTCAGAGTAATCAATGGATGCACTCATAGCGCCACTCAGTGCAAGTCAGAGTAATCAATGGATGCACTGAGTGGTGCTACTGTATGGAGTTTTTGCTCAATGAAAAACAGCTTGTGTAAGCATAAAGAATGGTGATCATGTGGCATGTGGTGATCTGTTTTTCTTGTGTAGTTTATCTTATAAGTGAGATTTTTCCGCCCTAAAATTTGAAGTCTGTATGCTAAATCCTCTTCCCACATTGCTGTCACTGATAAGAATGAAGGGCACTATCGCGTTGGTAACTTTCCTGTAATATCTATTACAAAGGTTATCAGTTTTACAATAAATCTATTCCCTACAAATGACTGAATATTATGAGATTATTTTAATATATCTATCAGTACCTTCATCTGCGAATTCTAGGTGCTAAAAACTGATGCTGTTGCTATAATAACATTATCGAATGTCCTTTTTCTAATTTAGAGAAATCATATCATAAATTTAAGATTATTGTTTATGAATTTGTTTTCGTCGAAATTTTACGATGTTAACGATTTCTCAGTAACAGAATTGTTCTTTATTTGAATTTATATGACCCAAAAATGTAATCTGTCATTTACACTTACATTTGTCTTATTTGTGCAAATGCATAAATAAGATTATTAATATATATATTTATATATGGAATTTGCAATAAATAATATTCAGTTGTTATATATAGAGCTCGCAAAACAAACTCTTAACATCCTGGCACTTCACTGACTATGAGAAACTGGTCTGGGGTTGAGGGTATTCTCAAAGCTTGTTAAGAGTTTGTTTTGCGAACTCTATATATAACATTTGTAAATATGAGCTTTATTAAAATTAGGTCATGTGACATCTGACTTGATTTTTTATCATTTTATAATATTCAGTATATTCATATTTTTTTAGCGAAGTAATTATTAGTCAATAATTCTCGCCGATTTTTAACAATGTTTCAGCATACCTCAAGATATAAATAATGTATGTGTGTGAATGTTTATATTCAACATAAATTTTACCTGTAAGTCACCTATTTCTTTTTTTCTTAAGAAATCTATACCCAAATTTTGGTGGTCCATGGGCAGAAACTCCATGCAGGCCTCAAGATATAGGTAAATCGCTTAGCTAATAATTGTACGAGCTTTTTTTTTTTTTTAAATATAACGTTATTGCTCTTTTTTTGATTAAAAAAAATAATGCAATTGTTTTGTGTTTACAATTAATTTTAGTTATTATTCTCTACAATGTAAGTATTTTAAAATTTTTGAAATTTCTTCAAATTGTCTAAAATTATTAGTACTGTGGATATAATCTTTTGCATTTCTTATTAATCTTCTTTATAATTTTATTAAACTTATTCACTATAATGTTATTTGTTTTTATTCCTATATATCTGTCTTCGCTTTCATTCTTCCTTCATTCTTTTCAATTTTATTTATCCTATTTCAATATTTCTTTTAAATATATGTACAGGGAATGTGTTATAGTCCCTCCATTCTCTCAGAAGTTGAATATTCCAGATTCCGTCTTTATCCAATCAGGTTAAGCATTGTTTGCTACTGGCCAATAGGCTCATGTACAGCTAAACACATAGCCAATGATTAGTACAGGCCAATAAGCAGTGATGCTCGCTGAATCCAAATGTTTTCAGTAAGGTCAGGGATCTGGCTATAAATAGTCAGCCTTTTATGAGAACAGGGGGAGAACGTCTGTCAAACCTACAAAGACAGTACACGTTCTCCCACGGAAGCTCTGCTAACCTGAACAGCAGTAAGCATTCCCATGATAGTAATACGCTATTTTTCCTACGCAGCTAGGAAAGTCCACAGAGGGTCTCTTTTTTTTTATTACAGTTTTCTTCTTTTTTGAACAATACATTATAATCCTGTATATTTTTGAATATATACAACTAATTTTGTATTTCCTATCAATGTTGGAGAACTAACTTGTTATGTTATTACCAATAATATTTTAAATATTTGAATATACCATTTTTTTATCTATCAATTTCTTTTGAAACATTATATCCAGATAAGCAATTCCATTATTTTCTTCTTTTTCAGCTTTAAATTTTACATTTTCTTTCATCTTATTAATATCATTAATAAACCAGTTTTATTTGTCTTTGGCTTTTATTAAAAATCATCAAATAGTCGTCTACATATCTGTTTAAAAATAAAGGAGCGTTTTTATTTTCTGTTATATTTTTATCAAATTGTTTCATATAAATAAGGCACAGAATAGCACTTACAGCTCCTCCCATTAAAATCCATCCTTTTGTTTATAAAATTCCTTATAGAAGATATTACAGCCAATCGTAAGTTTCTATAAGTGATTATTCACTTTTAATCTATATCTTTTTTTAATAATTTTATTAGCACTTTATAAATTTACTTAGTGCTAATATTAGATGTTAAATTACGCAAAAATCAATTAATTTTTCAAGTGCAGTATTTAGATTGTAATTGTATAGAAGGCAATCATCTCTCCTCACTAGCATCGTTAAACAGTGATGTTAAAACTGCAAGGATACTCTCGCTCCAGACACAAGATAGAGACTTTGAGAAAATAAGAACGGCCGTCTTATTTTCAAATTCAAATGCACTTATATAAACCAATCTTAAGTTTTTAGAAGTGAGAGCATGAATATATAAATCCATTTCCTTTTTTAATAATCTTATTAGCTCTTTATAATTTATTTTATCTTAATATTAGATGTTAAATTGTGTAATAATCAATAAATTTTGCAGGCGCAGTGTTTAGACTGTAATTATATAAAAGGTAATCATCCCTCCTCTCTAGCACCATTAAAGAGTGCAAGGGTACTCGCGCCCCAGCCACAAGATAGATACTTGGAGAAAATAAGAACAGCCGTCTTATTTTCAAACTCAAATGCGCTCTTTATAATTTATTTTATATTAAAATTTTTCGCCCCAGCCACAAGATAGAGACTTGGAGAAAATAAGAACAGCCGTCTTATTTTCAAACTCAAATGCGCTCTTTATAATTTATTTTATATTAAAATTTTTCGCCCCAGCCACAAGATAGAGACTTGAAGAAAATAAGAACAGCCGTCTTATTTTCAAACTCAAATGCGCTCTTTATAATTTATTTTATATTAAAATTGCAAAAGATAAGATTATTAAAAAAAAGGAATGGATTTAAAGTGAACGATTTATATATTTACACTCTCATTTCTAGACACTTAAGATTGGCTCCTATAAAAGCATTTGAGTTTGAAAATAAAATGACCATTCTTATTTTCTCAAAGTCTCTATCTTGTGGCTGCAGCGAGAGTATTTTTGCAGTTTTAACATCACTGTTTAACTGTGCTACTGAGGAGAGATGATTACCTTCTACAAAATAACCAAGTTTGAAATAAGTGCGTCGATGTTTATTCGTATTATACAGCTTGACGATATGAGAGGAAGCGTTATTAAAGATGAGATTGTTAAAATCAAAACTGGAGTTGTGCTCCCTCTGTTTTTAATTTATTTTATACATTTGTAAGTGGATTATGAAGCCACATCTAATTGTGGTGTAGGTTAACTAGTAATAGTTTTTAACTTGAACTAATAAAAGCCAAAAATATAAACTTCACCTTTATACCTAGATTTATATAGTATTCTGACGATTGCACTTTTCTTATCAATTTGCAGAATGATCTTAATTTTTTTCAAAGCAATTTATAAAGTCTTTATTTTAGAAATTAATATTCAAAGACTCGAGTGATTTAATCAGTCAGTTGTTGTTTGAAGAAAAGACTTGCAACATTTTGTTTGAATTATCAGCTTAAGAATATGAATGGTTTTGTTCACCAAAGTCATAGTCCATTGTTGGTTTTATAGAAGAAAAGTTTACCAAAATGTAAGTGAATATCTGTTTTATTGTTTTTTCATCTTTAGAAGAAGTTTTGGAACAGTTTTCATTCAATTATAATTGAAATTATCTATCATTCCGTTTTATGCAAATGGATGCCATTAGAAATAGACAAAAGCTAGCTTAAGTAATTCTTAGAATCATTAAAATATTATAAACTGTTTAAAACTAATTTTAAATCAAATCAAATAATTCTAAAAAGAATACACACTAGAAATCCTAATTTTATTGATAGAATAAATAGAAAATTTATTTGGACATCAAATCTCATAGAAAACGTGGAATATATGTTATCAATGATGATTTTAGGAAATTATCTTTGCATCAGATTTTGGCAGTGTTAACAAGTTTTAAATGTTAATCTGATCTCAATTTTAGAATTGAACATTATCGAAAATAACCTAAGCTATCTCCCTGCACCAAAATCAGTTTTCTCCAATGATCAGAACAGAAGTTATTACCCCTTTTCCGGTGGATTGGGGGCCCACAAAAAAAATATAAAAAAATTCAAATCAATACAGAATTACCATGAAGTGATTCCTGAGCTAAAAAATAATGATTTCAAAACAAACATGAGTACAAATGATGTTTTAGACCTCAACAGACATTGAAGCTGCAAATTATTCATACGCTTTTAAGCAATAATTATTGAGGAATTTTCCAAGGTTTAACAACAAAATTTCAGATTATACTTGAATCATTCATTACTAATCAAGACCTGAAATTCAATCAAAAGAAGCAGGGTCCAATTACTATCGACAAATAAAAATCACTGTGAACCCTGAAGGACTTTGGTTGGTGGGTTGAGCAGCTGTTGGGAACATTTGCAGACACAGCAGTTTGATAATGATTAAGGGCAGATGCTCGGCTCCATTGACCTCAGTGTGCAAAATGATATCACTGGATTCTAGACACTCCAGCTAGAAATATCTTCTTTGTAACAGTAATAGTTTTGTTGTAATATTTGCGGGCACAGATCTGCGCTCCTCATTTCTTCCGCAGGGGTTGATGATGGCAGTCGTTGGGGATCTGGTTTATGGGTGCAGGCTGTTATGCGCACCGGAAAACCTGCCAGGAGGGTACAGGATCAAAGCTTTCAGCACCTTTTCTGCTCTGATGGGCTGCTGCACCCCCTTGATGGATTGTTTTTGGGCAGTGTAGATCTGTGCTCGTTCATGTATAAATATACATTAAGCAAAATTATACAACCCTTTTATGGATATATTTGTCGTCGAGCGTACATACCTTGTAAACCTGGTCAATAATTGTTTTGCCTTGTAACATTGAACACTTTGTAATCCTCCACGGATAAGTGTACCCGATAACTTTTTGTAATCTTTTGACTAATAAAGGTTACTTTTGGAAAAAAAAAAGAATATGAATCAATTTAATTATTTTACGGTTTTGGAGTAATGGGTGTGAGATTGCAGCTGTCGCTGGATTATAATGAAATACACAAAATATTATCGTTTTTTTTTATTTTTGGCTTAACAGTGTTTAATTTTGGTGATTAAAAATTTCTTCGTTAGTGATAATCTGTTATTTTATTGTGTTAAAATCACTTTTAATATTTCTTTATTATTGCAACGTTAAAAGAAGCTTTTTTTAAAAAAAAAAATTTTATTTAGCGGAGCTTAATTATATGTTGTTTAACTTATTTTTAGATTTCCACGTTCCCCAAGAATATTTGACCAACATGAAAATCAGAGATAAGGTAATTGAATTTTTAAAAGTGCCATTTCAGTTTTACTGTTGTATAATAAAATAATATTTAGGTTATTACTCTGGAAAAATAAAAAGTTGAAGAGACAAAAAATAAGAATATTGTCAAGATAAAAATAAATATAGAAAATGTAACGTGAATTGAAACATACAGTTAGGTTAAGCTAAATTGCTCGGAGAATATAAATTAAGAAAATGTGAATTTGACTTAAAAATAAAGCTTTCAAGTTAGGAATAATATTGATCATGTAAATTTATTGAATCTTATGCTAAAATGTAGATTATCTCGATTTGTGTGAGATTTAATATATAAATGCTTAAAATGTTCCACAAAAAAAGGTGGGAGTGATTTATGGTGCATTGGAAATAATAAAAAAGTATTGATTATTTGTTTATAATTAAATATAGAAAAAGGGATTAAGAATTTAACAAAATTGTTGTAGAAATATTGAAAATGATGCGTGCTCTTACTAATTTAATTTAGAATGCGGGAGATTTTTTTTTTATAAGTTATTCCAATACTTATGTAGAATCCCTGCCAGAAGCTTGCGAGGCGTTTTAATTTAAATAATCCATTTTCAGGGGTTTCCAATACATGGTATAAACAATATGACTGACTCTAAGTTATCGTATTCAATATTTTCTTCTTTTTTTTATTATTTATTTATTAAAACGGTAAAGAAACACAAAAATCCAAAGGATTGTAAATAAAAGTTTTTTTTTAACGTAAAGGCAGTAAATAAAACAAAAGACAAACGTGATTAAGCAAACAGTAACAAACGTGGTTATTCATGTTGGTGGACAGACATCACTTATCAGGCAGGCACTACCTGATAATTTTGAAAATATTCCACTGCATTTTGTTCCTCGATGGATGATTCCAAATTTTAATCCTATGTACAAAAATGATAGAGCAAAAAAAGGAATGTTTAAAAAAGCATGATCATTTTAACCACTTATTAACTGTTTACCACATGTTAACATTTGGATGTTCCATTGTGAATGGAATTAAAAAATATATTCTAATTTTTTAAAATTAACATTCAATTTAGAATACATTTCTAAATATTTTTTTAAAGTTAACAAGCTACATCATATTCTAGAAAATAATTTTGAGAAAGAAAAAAAAATGTAAACAAATACTTTGATCCTGAAAATGGATTATTTAAAATAAAACACCTGGCAATCGTCCAGCGAGGATTCTACATGAGTATTGGTATTCCTTTGTTAAGAAATGTAATGCCGTTCATATGAATGCAGGATCATAATGTATGCAGATTATAAAGGGAAGAATGAATATTTAATTTAGAAGCAATATAAATAATTAGCATCAACTGTATTTTTGTATCATTATTCAAATTCTGATCAAAGTATTCATTCAAATGGTTTTCTTAATATTCCTTCTCTCTACTTGAAATATTAATAGGATAATAAGTTTTAAAGTCCATATGGATTATTTTCATTGATTTAAAGAAAAAAGATATAACGTGAGCACAATCAATAATGACCAATCTCTTTTGTAGTCCTAAATCATTATTAATTATTATTATCTGTAATTGAGCCTTTGCCTTTAAATCTTATATTGCTTATGAAGGTCTAAATTTATTTTGTCAAGCATACGTTTTTTTAATCAAGTCACTAGTAATAGAATGAAAGTAAGTGAGAATAGTTTTTTTTTATTATTAATGCCAAAAATGGACTTCTATTACTTTTTTGGCATATTGAACACTATTAACTGCCGTCTCAGTTTGCAAACCTTTTTGGTTAAGAGATCATGTGATTAAAATATAAAATACATAAGTTTGCAATATCTTTACAGATTAATTTTTTTTAGAAGTATATACTCTTATTCTTCTCCTTTACTTTTTGCATTTCTTCATATATATTGCTTATAATAACTTCTTTCATATATACTTTAATGCAAAAATTTTTTTAATAAAACTTCTTTAAAAAAAAAAACAGTTATTTTAAAAGCAGAGGAAGTTTAAGAAAGTTCTGATGAAGACTGCTGGACAGTCAAAACTGTCAGAAAAACAAAGAAGTTTTATTAAAAAAATTTCTTGCATTAAAGTGTATATGAAAGAAGTTATTATAAGCAATATTTATTTTTTTACCTGTCATGTTTTTAAGTCATCATAAATGATGCAGTTTTCCATTCTACTTATAATTAAGATCACTGAAATATATAGCTGCTGATCTAATATCAGGATTGTGCGGAACGGAATAGTCTGGCTGGTCAGAGTAAGTTCAGTGCCTTAGAATTTTTAAATCTTTTTAGAATAGAATGACAGGAGCTGAAAGTGACGCCAAGCTCATTCTAATACTCTTCGCTGCATAAGCTGATACCCAGAAATTTAGTTTTTTTAACTGTTCGGCAGTACTTTCAGATGTCCACGGTTTACTTAGGTTTACATAGATAAAGCCAAAGTAACATTAAATGATTTAGTGATAGTGAGATCATCTCAGATTTTAAAAATAAATTAGGTGATGATGATGTTTTTTAATAATAATATTTAGTCTTGTGCACAAATTAGATTGGTACTTTGGGATTAGCACTGCTGTGACATAATCGTCCGCCCGTAATTATTTTAACTTTGGGAATTATTCTAACACTTTCAGTCTTTTATTTTTTTAAAGATTAACAAACTTTACATTTAAAACATTTGGGTACTTGAGGAGATAGTATCCTGCCACTGCTAGAGACGTCATTTCTGCAAAACTAGCAGAAATATCCACAGTAGGGGCCCAAAAGCAGCAATGCTTGCTCCAGCCACTAGGTGGCGCTGTTCATCATGCGTATTCAAATTGAATTCAAGTTAATTTTAAAAAATTATTATGAGTATGATATAAATAAAAGATTTTTGGATAAAAACATCAGAAAACAAAAGCAATTTTTGGCATTCAGTTTATTTAATTCAAATCAGTTTATATTGTATTCATACTCATAATAATTTTTTTAAAATTAACTTGAATTCAAAAACTCATTTTTTAAATATAACGTTTGCTAAACCCAAAGCGATACCGCAAAGCTAGAATAATTATGGTCGGACGATTGTGTCACCAGCGCTAATCCTAAAGTACCATTAAATCGTTATTATCGCCACTATGTGATAAAATGTTATTTAAAATTTGGATGATGTCTAACAGGATGTGATTTTTTTAATGTAGAAAGTTGGAAATTTCTGCAGCGTTATTATTAATCATGCAATAATTTTTTTTTCAAGGGTTTAGGGTTAGCATATGTTCTTTCGCTATCAATGTTTATTTGATTTGTGTAAAAAGCAACATGTATAATTATCTCTAGTATTACACTTTTTTTTAAATAGCTGGCTCCCATTAAACTCAATCGTTATGGAGAAGACCTTCTATTCTATATGTTTTATACCAATGGTGGCGATGTTCTCCAACTTGCTGCTGCAGCTGAATTGTAAGTGAAATTTTAGAATTAATTAATATCAAATAAGAATTTTATATATATATATTTAAATGTTATAATGTTAATGATATATGAATTAAAATACTTGTGTAAAATCTCAATTAAATTTACATATTTGGATGAATATGTAAATATCTTAAATCATTAATAAATCTCGTTTGTATGGAAATAGATGTTCTTATTAACATCGTACTTTTTATTGTCCAAATTTTACTGGGAGTATAAAATTTAAGAAGTGCGCCATTAGTTTAAAATTGACTGTTTGTAGAAAATAGATAGGTTTAGAGTGATACAAATCGTTATCGAACTGAATAAATATATCATAATCTTGTAACTATCTATTTCGAGGGACACATGCCAGATTAAAACTAAATTTAATTCTGGAGCTGAGTTAAGGTTTAGGAGGAATAGTACCTTGAAGAAGATTGAACAAAAATTTAAACAGGATCGTGTTCTATAAAGATTTGGAATCTGTATAAAGTTTTAGCAAAATACTGTGACCGCCAGAGAATATTCTGAAGATAAATGGCTTTTTTTTTGTATAACTGTAGGCAATATCTGATCTAAGGTCGAGCTAATTGATTAATTTAGCATGCCCAGAAATGTAATCTGTAAAAAAATGTTCTTCCATCATATGATAATGTATTTAACAAATTAATTGGATCTGGTACTACCTTAAAAATATTATTTTTTAATGACACTGTGAGGCACTTTCCTTCTTATAAATGAAAATTGTCATTGACAGTTTAAATAGGAAAGTGAATTAAATTATGAAACAGGCAAAACTCTCCATACAGTAGTGCCACTCTGTGCCAAACAGAGTAATCAATGGATGCCAGAAGGCTTGTGCATAAAATTCCCATCTAGTGCCTACTCATCCAATATCTCCAGACTAGTTTCTGGCTTCTGGCCTTCGTCATTAAGGAGCCTTGGATCTGAGAGCACTGCATCTAGATCTTAGGATCTAATGCAACCCTCCAGCAGCCACCTTTTATCTCTATTTAACTCAAAACTATGAGAATGAAATTGAAAACACAATAATATTTTCAATCCAAGCTCAATAGCTTATATAGTCATATGGGTCTGAACTCGGTTCAGCACCAATACATTTTGGTGTCTTTGGCTCTTTAACAATCATAGCCACCACTATCCTATTAGGCAGGATTGGTCCTTAAACCACTAAACATCACACGATCACCATCTCTTATGCTATCACCTAACTGTTATTAAACAGGCATCCATTGGTTACTCTGGTTGGCACAGGGTGGCACTACTGTATGGGGAGTTTTGCCTGTCTAATAACAGTTATGTGCTAGCATAAGAGATGGTGATCATGTGATGTTTAGTGAAGTAAATTATATTGACGAATAAAAGATGAGATGTAAAACTTCATGTAGTTGATTTGGTTAAAGAATTTAACTTATCAATTATAATATTCATTAGATTCATTCTAAGACTGTAATAAGCAACTAGTCTACTTATAATAGCATTAAGGATTCAAAACTTCAAAGAAAATAACTCGGTTCTGTCATTAATTTTTTAAATTAGTAACAGATATAGATGGTGATGTAAATGATGTTTGGAAATAATACAGAAATGCCAAAGACATTAGCCACGAAGAGGTGTGATACTAGGATGATTGATTGTAAAGAGTCATTTCTGGACTGAAATTTTATTTAAAATGTTAAGCATAAGTGTAAATGTTAATCTTTCGTTAATCTGAAAATTAATAGAAGATTATCAGCAAATTTAAATAGAATGATATGTGCCATCATGATAAAGCAGGTGAGGATCTATAATTTTTTAATTATTTGTTAGAAAGTCCAAATAGATTGCAATGCACTATAGTTGCTCCCTTTATCGAAGTCAAGAATCTCTCAGCTACTATGCCCAGAGAAACCTGTTGGTCACCTTTCCATTCCCCATCCTAAGTTTTTCCCTTATTCTTCTCTACCCTTCTCCATCCCATTTCCACAACATCATCTTTTTCCACTCTACTGCCTTTATATCTAGACCCCCCTTATCTTTTTCCAAATCCAGCATAAAAACCAAGAACCCACTTTCTGCATAATCATTTATATTTATTCTCCCACAACTTCATTATTTGTACCCTTTCTGTTTGTTTTTTAATTTTAAGGAATATTTTGTAGAGCAGTTCAAAAATTTATAATAAATTTAATCTTTCTTTTCATTAATTTAAGGTACAATATTCAGATCACATATCAAATCTTATATAAAACTTGAAAATAATCATAGTTTATGTTTTCAACAGTTATAAATTATTTATTTCAGATATAACAGAGACTGGAGGTATCATAAAGAGGAGAGAGTTTGGATTACCCGATCACCAGGTATGGTACCAGTTGAAAAGACCAATGCTTATGAGCGAGGAACATATTTCTTTTTTGATGCACAGAATTGGAGGAAAGTAGCCAAGGAATTTCATTTAGACTATGACAAACTGGAAGAGAGACCTCACCTCCCACCTTCACTGTTACCCAATCATGTTCCTCCTCAGACTGTTCTTTCTCAGTAGAAGTAATTATTAGTAGATGTAAATGTTTTATTTAAAAATATTGTTAAATAAAGTTTTTAATAAAGGAGTATCAAATTACTTTATGAAAAAAAACTGTACGTATTTGTGTAATGCATAAAAAAACACAGTTACGATTATGCATATATACACATTGGTATTGTTTTAACATATGCACTATCCATCAGATAAAGCCACATAAAATAATTGTATTAAACTTTCAAAATAATTTATTTAATAAAAAAATACAAAGTTTTATGGACAATTTTTTAAGTAATATATTTACTGTACACTTTATTATCATGTTGATAAAAATATACATTTTAAATGCAATTTATCCACTTTGGACATTTTTTAGCAAAAAATCTTTTATTGTACATATATGCACACACAATCTTACATTTCGACTGTCTTTCAGTCTTCTTCAGAGCTATGATACAATGAACAAAATAAAATACATAACTATATAAATAATATCATAAAAAATGTAACAATAAAATATATATATAACAAAACGTAATAAAACTGAAATAAATTAAATTTCATGTTTTTTTTTATTATTGTTTACATTTTTTATGGTATTATTTATATAATTATGTATTTTATTTTGTTCATTATATCATAGCTTTGAAGAAGACTGCAAGACAGTCGAAACATAAGATTGTGTATACATATACATACAATAAAAGGGTTTTTCGCTAAAAAGTGTTCAAAATAAAATGGATAAATTGCATTTATATAAGATGTTACAGCAAAATAAAAGAAGTGGTGAATTTGGTAATATATATTTTAAGTAGTAAAATTTTGTATTTTTATGCAATCTTATGAAATTGCAAAAAGCAATTTTTATAAGAGAATTATGGACTTCGAAAATAATTTATTTAATTAAAGAGTACAAAGTTTATAGATTACCTTAAAATGCTTTCTTTTTTTTAACATAATAAGATACTTACGTATTAGTCTGTCAGATAAAATTTTATTCGTTATTAAAATCATTACAATTATCTACGATTGCTAAATATTTGAGAATACATTTTATTTAATTACATTTAATTTTTGAAAATAAATTGTCGAAGATCTCTAGAGAATTTTTATATCTCCTAATCATTCTTTATTAAATTTTTGCTATCATTGATATATTTATGCTTTAAAGATGGTAGCTGAGAGGTCAGCGCAACTGCCTTGCAAGCTGCAGACAGTTGTCACAGGTTCGCTTCCCTGCTTATGCTATGACATATGGAAAGAAAGATAGCTATTTTTTGCCGCATAAATAAATTGACATTAATATAGAAAGTGGAGTTGTTTTTTACAACTTTGTTAAAAATGATTCTTTAAATCTTTGAACGTTAAATTTATTCTTGATTAATTAAATAAAACATATTATCAAATATACAATTTTAATGCACAAATCAGCGCATAACAGCAGAGCTTCTTCAAATTAAATCACAATTTATTATAAACTTAATATAAATTATAATACATAATAAATAATGCCCGAGCGCTTTCAAGAGAACTTAGCTCTCATAATCATGGGTAACAAAGAGTAAGCGAACAAGGTTGCTATGTGTAAATATATGCAGATATATGTAAATTAATTGAACTATATGCGTAAATCTAATTAACCCATTTATTATCAAATATTTAGCAATCATAAATAATGAAGAGTAAAATTTCACAGCCAGACTGATATATGTAGATATCCATAATAATAATAATAATAAACTAGGAATAAATTATCTTCAAAGTATATATATTTTATTTGTTAGTGATTTGGGGTCATTTTTTTTTTTTGTCCATTGTTGTATGTGGCTCTAAAATTATTCTAGTTTTTCTTAACAACTTTATCTCTGTTGTTTGTGTGCATAGAGAAGTTAGGATGACCAGACATCCTGATTTTTCAGGATTTGTCCTATTTTTGATTATATGTCCCAGTGTCCGCAAATGTCTTTTCAGGGCCCTTTCATGTCCCAATTTTCAAATATTCATAATTATTATTTGTCTTACATAAATAATTCATTGCAAAAATGATAAATATTCTTGGCCCTCTCTGTCCATTTCAATCTGTACAATAATATTATAAAAACTTCAGACAAATTCCAACACAAAACATAGATTAGTATTATGTTATATGGCCGGCTTCTCAAGCTAGACATGTTCTCGTGTCCGACCTCGCCTTGGAGCATGTGCAGTAAGATTTTTGTAGGCTAAAATTTGAACTGTGCTTTCACCTGCTTTGATTGACAATGTAATTTTACTAATTCTTTGTTGATATTAATGTTCTATAATGATAAAATTAATAGGAATATTAATAACCCTAAACCAGATAAAGGTTGCAATGCCGTAAAAATGATTGGCCTTTATATCCCAATTTTTGATCGAACTAGTCTGGTCATCCTAAGTGATTTGGTATTGTCTTAACCTATTAGTAAAGCAGAAAGCATATAAATAAATCTTTTTTTTTCTCTATCCCACTCATTTTTTATTATATTGAAGATTTTATTTCAAAATTGTTTATTGTTCGTAATTTTTGTAAAAAAGATAGAAAATTAAACAATTTTATTAGTAAATTAATTATTTATTATGTTTTTATGTTTAATTATATAATGGATCTCTTTAATCAGAAGGAAATTACATCCTATACATATACACTATAATGTTGTTTTGATATCTCAACGTTTTGTTAAGTGTGAAGAATACTCTCAAACCAAAGCACAAGATAGAGATTGCCAAAATCCCACTTTTCTTTATTTTTGCCGTAATATCCTATAAATTTCAATTTATCCAAACCGCTTTAAACACTCTTTAGCAAAACTCTTTATTTGTACATATACATACACCTACGTTTTGACTGACCTGCAGTCTTCTTCAGAGCAAGTCTATTTTGACCTTTTTTTTTTTTTGAAAAAAACATTTTTTTAAAAGATCAAAATAGACTTACTCTGAAGAAGACTGCAGGTCAGTCGAAACGTAGGTGTATGTATATGTACAAATAAAGAGTTTTGCTAAAAAGTTGTTTACAAGATAGAGACTTTGAAAAGATAAGAATGCCCGTCTTATATTTGTACTTAAATTCATTAATATAGGATGATCTTAAGCATCTTGGAATGAGAGTTGTGAAAGTCTTTCATTAATCACTTTACATCCATTAACTTTATTATATGTATTAACCATTATGAAATCTTCCGATCTACTGCTTCTTAATATTATTACATATTTGAATCTATATAACTGTATTTAATTTACTAATGGAGTATTCATAGTCAACAAAACATTGTTGAGGTATTAAAACAATATTACAATGTATATGTATAGGATGTAATTCCCTTTTGATTAAAATTAGGAATACTGCGCTAGTAAATTAAATAGAGAGTTACTATGAATCTCTATATAATAGTATTTTATAATTGCAAGCAGTCAGCAACAAGCTGTAATATAAAAAAAATAAATTAGCCTAGATATAATCGGAGTCATTGAAAAAAAAAATTAATATTTTTTTTTGATTTTGTACTTAATATAAAGTCATAATTTCTTGTACGGCACCTATTAGCATCTCTAAAAAAAAAATGTATATATGAACTATGTTTATTTTTAAAAAAGAATACGTTAATAATCTTCTTAAGCTATTCAGATATGGTCACAAAACTATAAAAATCATTCTTCTCCCTTTTGTGGATCTTTTTTTTTTTTAAACTAGACTATACATTCTAAGTTGCACTTCCATTCCTATAAATGTTCGTTTGCTTTTTACAACAAATAAAAAAAAAATTGGAAATACGTTTCGCCTACAATTAATATCTCTAAGAAGTCAGCTTTTGATTATAATGCACACATTACACATTTTGTATCCAGATATTTTTATATTAATATTTTGGAACTGCACATCCAACTATTATCTGTAAAATGAGATTAAAAGTTTTTTTCTTTTCAATAATTATAATTCCAAGATGGAGAATGCATATTGCACTAAAATAAGGATTTTAGAACCTAAGTTTCATTGATGCATTTCTAATAGGATAGATATATTTTTTTATGAAAAGAAGTTTGAATTTTGAAAAGATAATGAAATAGTATATAACAGGGGTGTCCAACAAGTCGATCGTGATCCACCAGTCGATCGCAAAGCCATTTTTGGTAGATCGTGAGGCCAATCTGGCAAGAGCTATCAGGTAACGAGTGAAACAAATTAAGTCAAGATTTTCAATTCCGGATAGGTGAAGTCCACTAAGCCATATCATTATTGAAAATAATATTTTTAATCTTAATTTAATGTAGCTAATTTAAATTAATAAATAGTGTTAATAATTACTCATGTTGCTTTAATTCCTCCGGACATGAGTTTTTTGATCCGTTAAATGTTATTTTTTACTAGGTAGATATATAAAAATAGTATGTATTTCACACCTCCCTCCACTTAGACTATGCCTATGACAAGTCGATCGCAACACATTTTTAAAATAAAAAGTAGATCTTATGAACGCAAAAGTTGGCCGCCCCTGATATATAATAAAACAAACGCTAGAATTAACTAATTTTCGAAATACCAATATACAAATAAATAAAAGGAACAACCAACTTATGACTGCCTTCACACCATATCTCAAAAACTCTTTGAAAACATATAAAATTTATATTACACATGGATGGAAAGAGTAAGCAACATTGTAGAATTATATTTATTTTGAAATGATGATGTAGAAAGGTCAAAAACCAAGGATGCCAAGTTAATTAATATTATAGCAGTATTAAATCATATTTATTAAAGAAAATTAAATTGATCAAATTCCCACATGATCAAATAAAATTTTTCAAGAGATAAAAAATGTTCAACCTATGCTAGAGAATTCCACAATATTGGACAAAAGGATGGCACAAATTAAGTATTATTCAATAATTTACATGTAAATTTGGAAAAAAGCAGATGTTTAATTTCTATAATTATTGATTAGGAATACTTCAATTTCTACTCAAAGAAGCGAGATTTAAAATAGTTTTCAGCAAAATTAAGAATTAATTGGCAGAAAAGAGACTAGATTACAAGAAGTTAAGGTATTTTGGACAGATCATTTTTATTTCGTATTTTTGCACGAAATAATCAGATATGTTAATTTAATCACGGATGTTTTTTTGGTGAAATTGAATTAATACTTAATGCTAACTTTTACTATACATTTTAATTATTTTTGTCATATATAAAAGCCTTTTTGAAAAATATTCTACTGAAGGTTATAGATCTCTTCAATAGGCCCTCATTAAAAGACAATGGAAAAGAAGGCAGTACACAAGACTTTCCAATTGCCAAGTGGAAAAGACTTGAGCAGTTTCATTTTATTTTACTTTCTAGTTAAAATAGTTTGATATCTATTTACTTATTAATTTTGGATGGTAATTACTTGAAAAAATAATTTTACCGAAATCTAACAATTTAAGCTTATTATTATAGTAACTAAAATAACAAATAAATCTTTATTGAAGCTTAGCGCTTTCAAGGACAAATTATGTCCTCATAGCATTCAGATATGCGTCCTTTGGGTTCACATGTATCTATATATAGGCAGTAAATTTATAAATGGTAAAAGAAAAGTTTGTGACATTTTAAAAAACATTGTGTAAACGTATATGGTACTTACGGATAATCCCTGACATCAATCTTGATTACAAGATATTTACGGATAATTCTGGACATCGAGATTGATTACAGATATTTTAAAAAATATTTAATAAATCAATTATAAATTCCTGTTAACTTTAAAAAATAGCAATAAATGTATTATAAATTAGGGTTAGGATTAATCTTTCTTTCATTACGGTCACAGATTCAATATTTAAATAAAATGATTGGAAGACCATAATAAATATGTAATATCATCCTTATACTTCTTTATTACCCATAATCAGTACTTATGGATAATTCTGGAAACCAAGGTTGGTTAGTACTTCCAGATAATCCCGACACCAAAGTTAATTACAGATATCAAAAAAAATATTCAATAAATTAATTATATATTCCTGTTAACTTTAAAAAAAAGCAATAAATTTATTGTAAATTAGGATTAAGATTCATCTTTGATGCATTAAAGTCACAGATTCAATATATAAATAAAATGATTGGTAGACCATAGTAAATATGGTTTACCAATCATTTTATTTAAATATTGAATCTGTGACCATAATAATGAAAGATTAATACTAACTCTAATTTATAGTAATTCATTTATTGTTATTATTTAAAGTTAACAGAAATTTATAATCGATTTATTGATTTTTTTTTTTTTAAATATCCGTAATTAACATTGGTGTCCACCATTATCCATAAGTACCGTATATACTTACCAATAAATTATTATTTTAGTGTGTATTTTGAAAATCCCTAATTCTACTTTATTTATATCTCAGTAATTGTAATAAAAGATTAAATTGTTGTTAAGAGGATTGTTAATATCATTCTGTCACTGGTGACGATTTTATTTACGTAGTTTACAAACCTTTTTTTAAGCAGCTAACTATTAACAAATATAAAACGATCTGCCGAAATTCTAACTAGGAGATAGATTTACTAGTGATTATGAAATGTCCTTCTAAAGTGTCGAAAGACATAGATTGGAATAAGAAATGACTATTAGGAAATTTGTCTAAATCCAATGCTATTTGCAGTAGTGCGAGCCAGTGGATATAAGCATAGGAAATGGTGATCGTGTGGTGTTTTGGTGGTTTTATACCAATGATATTTGTGTAGATAAATAGTTTTCTTTTACATGAAACAGATTTAGGAAGAAATATAAGCAGATTTGTCTTATTCCTATTTTGCTTTAATATTTATTTAAATGTGTCATTAAATGAATATTGTCTTGACGAAGTTAATATTGTAGTTTAGATTTTTTGAGCAGGTAGAATTAAGATTATTCAATAGAATGGGCACATTTTGTAGTTAAAGTTAAGGGAAAAGGCAATTAAAATTAAAGCAATGAAAATATTGTGGAGAATGTAAAAGTTTTAAGAATTTTATTAGACTGGAACCTCTTCATAACAACTTAATGCTTTTAAATATTCGAGAAATTGATTAACTGATAATAGCAATAAGGAAAGTAGAGAAATGTGATGACTAAAACAGGGTTCTGGTAAATTATTTGGTGAACATTTAAAGGTAAAAAACATCACATGATCACCATTTCTTATGCTTGCTCGTAACTTATTAAAACAGGCGAAACTCTGATTACTCCAGCTTGCACTGAGTGGCACTACTGTATGGAGAGTTTTGCCTGTTTTAAAGATAAAACTAATAAAGAGCATAGATTTGGACAATTAAATAAGAAAAAAATAAAATAAAACAAAGACATGGATGTGAAATAACATGAAAAAGGGTTATTAGAAAATCTAATCTATAAAAATAGAATTTGTGAACGATTAAATGAAAGAAGAAAAATTATTGGAGAAACCAAAGAAAAAGAAGATGAAGAATTTAATAAATGACATCTCAGAAGGGACTTGGGAAGCTAAGAGATGGAAGATTATCATTAAAAGACTGATTTTGAGGAACAAAATAAATATGAAGCTTTTTAAGAAAACAGTATGAATTAATATGTGAAACTTGCCTTTTGGTAGATGATAATGAAATCTAAAATACAATTACTAATCGCAAATAATTGTCAAAATGGAGTCAAAAATAATACTTTTTGATTAATATCCAACTTTATGTAATATTTTTATTTCTGAAAACTACTTGATTGCTTTTATATATATGGGGGGTTTTTAGCTATGAAAAAAAAAAAAGGTTAAACTAAAAATAAATTAAGAGCTTATTTTAACAAAATAACTTGTTAGTCCAGAAGAAAATGTATTGCTTCACTACCATGAAAACAACAACATTTTTAATATTACACAAAATAGCAATATCGATTATAATTTAATCACTATAATGAACAGACATTTCAATGGTAATATATCAGATAAACATAATGACATCACTCTATGACCGAGGCCAATCACAAATATCTAAAGTAGAATTTATCTTTATGAAATAGCAAAAATTGTAATTTAATTAAAATATGAAGTATTAATGGATTCGAGAAAATTATAATATGAACTGTTAATACCTAGAGTTAATATATATATAATTATATGGTTAGTCAGTCATTCAGGAGGATCGTAAGACATTCAAATACCGGAAGTAACTGTCGAATTGCGATTCATGGCGAGTCCTTTCTATTATTGCATTAAACTGCAGACAAATTAAACTAAACATTAATTATTTAATGTAGAGTCAAGGAAAGCATTGGAAAAAGTTGTAATGAATCCAAAGTTTATCAAAAAATATACTTGTAATTATGTTAGGCACATGAAAAATAAATATATTGGTCTAAAAGAATTACTGGTGAGATTTTGAAAAGCATATTGGATACTGTAATGAATTTAGGTCTGAGATTTTAAAAAACATAACAGTTGCAAAAAATAGACTTTTTTAGGATGTTCATTAGAATTTACTATTTTTCATAATGTTTCAAAATAATGTAGATTAACTTTAAAGAGTATATCTGATTAATTATTGGCATAATGACAATAAACATTTAAAAAGTTGTTATTAAGAATATAAAATGGGCTAAATAGTTCTCAATTATTATTGATTCTACTCGCTACTATAAGTAAACAATACAACATGTGAAAACAGTTTTTATTCGTGTATGTAAGGGAACCAGTGAAGTATAATGTAGATATTAAAAACTGTCTATGATGCATTGATAAATTAACCCACTGTATTTAAACAATTTTATTCCATGTATAGCTTATTTAATAAATTTAGTTGGAAATTCAGCATAGCCATTTTATGTCTAAGGAAGTCTTTTTTTCATTTTATGTGAAATTTTTTTTCTTGTTATCAAACAAATATGATCTTGCAAATATGTACATAGTATTAAAACAAATTATTTATGTTAGATATTCTAAAACAACAATTGTTATAAAGTTGTTAGTTTTAAATTGCACTTTACGCAAAAAAGTTAAGCTTAGTATTATTAGCAAAAAATTGAAAGGCTTAGAGCTTTCGGAAAACTTAGGTCTCCATATTCATCGCCTATCTTGGGAGTGTCGGCTTACATTGATATTTTAAGCGAAGCTTAGCGGTAATTTATGCAAAATTTATTCAAAGTTTTCTTTCATAAAGACCATTTTCTGGAGATTGCAAAGCATGATTCTTTTCGGTTTATTGCATAGTTGTCATTTGCAATAAAGCATGCCTCCTTTATCTTTCGTTTCATATCATTACATTAGAACCCACTGTGGAAAGGGCACTGAACGTAATGATATGAAACGAAAGATAAAGGAGGCATACTTTATTGCAAATGACAACTACGCAATAAATCGAAAAGAATCGTGCTTTGCAATCTCGAGAAAATGGTCTTTATGAAAGAAAACTTTGAATAAATTTTGCATAAATTACTGCTAAGCTTCGCTTAAAATCTCAATGTAAGCCGACACTCCCAAGATAGGCTATGAATATGGAGACCTAAGTTCTCCGAAAGTGCTAAGCCATATAATTCTTTGCTGATAATTTTAAGCTTCACTTTTTTGCGTAAAGCGCAATTTAAAACTTACCACTCAAAGGTGAAGTAAAAACAAGAATTTTATTTCAATAAAGTTGTTAGATATATTTTTGGCACTAAAGGAAAGTTAAACTTCTATTTTTCATGTGAAAAACCTTTGAAGCTGTATAAGATTTTAAAATAACCCTTTTTACCTTCTGTATGATATTTAATTCTATACTCTCTGTGGTTTGGAATAGTTGGTAGAGCGTCCAGTTTGGGATCAGAAGATTCCAAAATCGATTCTGGCATTCGCAGTTCTGTCACTCGAATTCGTCTAAACTCCCAAGCAATAGCGCCATACACATTTTTTTTTTTGTAAAAGAGATTAAAATTTACAATTTGCTATATATTTTTTAATATCATTATATTAAGTTTTCAAGATAAATATGTTATAATACAGAATTAAAAACTTCCCTGGTTTAGATGGAAGATTTTTAATTTTTGAATATATCGTCCTTTTTTTCCTCATTAAAATAAAATTAAAGAGTCACAGTTTTTCGCTTCAGTAATTTGTTTAGTGATGTTTTAGTGCACTAATCCTCCCATTTTTATTTTCCAAAACCCCAAAATAATATATATATGGATAGGTCATTTGTATATTTATACAAGTTAATCACCATTTTCCTATAACTGGATATTGTGTAAACTATTATTCTTATTAAATTTATAAGAGCCATCATTATATAACATCATCATATTTAATTATTATCATCCACTGCAGGGTGTAGGTCTCTCCACGTTCAACCCATCTCCGATCTCTAGCCTCACTTCCTAATTTCATCTATCCATCTGATATGTGGTCTTTTTCTAGGTCTTTTACAATCCCTTGGAATCCAATTTAAGATTTCAACTGTCCATCTATTATCTTTTTTAGCAATATGTCCATTCCAAGTCCACTTCAGTCTCTTAATTCTTTCAAAGACGTTAGTAACGCTGTTTGTTCTCTTATCCATGTATTTCATTTTCAATATCTTCTTGTAATTTTTAACATGCATCTCTCCATACTTATTTATACATAAAGGTTATTTATATACTGCATATACTGTGATAATAGAGAACTATTTGCATTGCCATATGTTAAGATTATGTATTTAATCTTAACTATGGATTGTAATAGATACTTATATAATCAACAGTATCCAATATAAAAATTAATATATATCAATCAAAGAATTAGAAAAGTATTTCTCTATAAATTAAGATATGTTTACATCAAGAAAAGACTGCAGGTATTTTAAAGTCGGCATTTATGGGATTTTTTTTTAATATTTTAACTTATTTTTTTATAATATTTTTATAATTGTGCATTTTTAAATTAAACATTTATGATTTTTTTCTAAAGTACAGGCTTTTTCATACCTTTAATAAGTACATTTAATAAATATTCTATTATTTATATAGCGCAGTCTACATATGTAATATTATAAAAAAGAAACATAGGCCGCGTTATATAAATAACAATATTTATTAAAAGTAAATTCAAAATTTATTAAATATTTCATTGGAGGCGGTTAAAAATGAGACTACCTCTCCTGCTATAGATCGAATAGGTTTATCCAATTAAATTAATAATATATAACTTGATCACATAACAGATTAAAGCTCTCATTTCAGTATGGTGAGCAAAGACTATATAAATAAGCGCTAAGCATAAGCATCCTTATGTTTTTAAAGTCGAGGCTCATAGACGAGTGCAAAAAGATTCGTAAAGCACATGACAGGAGGGATTATTCCTTTTTTATAATATTATATATGTAAGCTATACTATATAAAAATATTTATTAAAAGTAAATTCAAAATTTACTATATTTCATCGCAGGAAGTTAAAACTGAGATATCTTCCTTTTGCTATAGATTGAGCATGTTTATTCAATTAAATTAATATTATATTTCAGGCACAATAGATTCAAGCCCTGATTTCAGTATGGTGAGCAAAAACTTGTTTATATGTACATAAACCCTAAGTATAAGCCTATTTAGGTTTTTAAAGTCGATGCTCACAGCCGAGTGCAAGGAGATTCGTAAAGCGCAGGATTGAAGGGATTGTTTCTTTATAAAATTAAACATTTATAAAATGTTCCTTCGCAAAAGCATTCACAAATTTTTTCAAATAAATATTCACATAGAGAGCGTACCAATAGCTCAAACAAGCTCGTAATTAGATAAGAGTGTTCTGGATAGAGATTTTAAATATTTCTCATAACCGCACTTGTTAATTACGAGCTTGTTTGAGCTACTCTCTATGTGCATTTTTTGTAACTACAAGCTCATTAAAAGTAATGTCACGTTATATATGACTTGCTTTTTTAATTATTCAAATAAATATTTTAACTTTATTTTTTAAAAGTAAGTCTTTTTACAAGTACAATATATTTTATTAATATCAGATTTTGGTATGGTTTTCAAATAAAAAATTTAAAAGATTTCTTATTTTGCTGCTGATTTTACAATAAATACATATCTACCCAATATATTGTAATGGGATTTGATTTTTATTTCCCTTTTTAAATCTATACATTTCTACATAAGAAGCTATGAGGATTTAAACCCTGTAGTTAATGGGTGTTAGGATTAACCATCTTTGGACTGAATGTTCTAAGTAATTATGATGGTTAGACTAGGTATCCAACCATATAACCTGACTATCATTCCCATAAAACATGGTCAAATAGAGAGTCTATTTCTTGTCAATGTAGATGCTTTTCAGTTGTATTTGCTATGCTGATTAGGATGCCATTTTTAAAATAAGAGATATCTATAAGTGGTACTTGTAACTCATGACCCATGTGGCCGCAAGAGGCGCTGTTTCCGTGTCAACCATAAATATTCAGAGTAGGGGCCCAAATACAGGGTTGCAAGTTCCAACCGCTAGGTGATGCTGTTCACCATGCATACACACAGGAATCTTATGCTAACTAGCTGTCAGCACTACTTCCCGCTTGGTGGCGCTGATAGCCATAGGTAAACACATCTAGCTTACATTGTCTGCTACCAGCAATCTAGCCCACTATGTGGCCTCGGGCGGCCACATGGGGCATAAGTTACAACTACCCTATAAGTCAGTTTTAAATCCCTCCCTAGCTCAGAAAACATCAATGCATCACAGCATATGATAATATGTTGGACTAATTCCATCATGTATAATAAATTGTTTGTATTATGAAAAGTTTAAAATTTTCTATGCATTCAACATTTACTGATATATGATAGAAATAGCCTAACATATCACATCTAATATACAATCTTGTCAAACTTTAAGGCAAACATCTCAGGATGTGTGTGTAACAAGCTATACTTAGCTCTGTTTGGGATGAGAGAGAAAAAATGAATAGCAGACAAAAGCTTGAAACCAATTGGTCTGGGGATAGGAATATTCTAGATAGAGATTTTAAATATTTTTCTCTTACTGTACTTATCAATAAGAGCTTGTTTGAGCTATTGTTACGCCCCCCATATTACATATTTGTAAATATAAGCTTATAAACGCAATGTCATGCAATATATGACTTGCTTTATTGATTATTATAAATAATATGGATAAAATAATACTAAAATTATTTACATTGGAAATGTATCCATATCGAAGCAGTCATTTAATTGGATTGAATTTCCCTTTTTAGTTCCGATATGCTTATATAAAATATAGAATTATCACACGAATATTATTTTTAAATTAACACCAATCCATAAACCTATCTAAATATGCGGGCCTTATCATAGCCAAATGTACCTACAGCACTTCCAGTCATTTTCTAATTTTGGCATTAAAAGTCACCCATAACAATTCTTAAAAATATTTAATGAGATCAAAAACATGCAAACATAGTATAAACTTAAATTATCTGTGTTTGGTATTGTCCATTAAGTTCTATCTGATATACTATCAATCGCCACAATATTATTTTTCTGCTTTTTATTTGTAGTGAATTCTGCTTCATATAAACTGCCAAAACTTGTGTCTTTATGGTAAAATACATGTTTACTTTTAAAATCAATTGTCATTTAATCTTTTTTTTTAACTTCACAAAATTTAACAACACCCCATTTCCAATTTGTGTTATCTTTCTTCACTTAAATGTTATCTACAGTTATAAGTAGTTAAATAAAAGGTCAGTTTAAAACAGTTTGGATCTTCGATCAGAAGATCTTTTGGCACTCTGAATTTGGCTATCAATCGCTAACTTGGTTGATGAATTTACAGCCTCCTGGGATTATAATTATCTAACGGTAATAAAAAAAAAACATTCACATATAGATTCATCCTACTTTCAAATAAAAATTTAATTAATGTTTCATTTAAGAAGTATCAGGTAGAACTATCGTGATTTTTGCTATTAAAAGTTAGAGGTTAAAAAAACCAGTAAACTTACCATTACTGGTTGATGCATGATAATGAGATGCCAATCCATATTCATTTATCATATGAATAATCATTACTTAGTAATAACATCTGCAAGGACAAGAATATTTGGAATGGACAAAAGGAATTTTCCCTGCTTGAATCCTTTAAGATTTTGAAGTGGTATCCAAAAGTCTTTTCAATTATCAGAAAATTTCTTTCGCTAGTCATTCTTCTGAATACAAATTTGTATCTGATAATTGATCTAGTTTTTTTTTTCATAATGTGCCCATTAAGAGTAGTAATTCACCTTTTTTTATTCTTCAAAGCGATATAATATTAGCTCGATCTGAATGGTTTCTTTCTATTGTCATCACTAATGATTAGTATCACTTCTAGACATACAGCGCTGCCTTTATTTATTTATTTTTACTATCCGAGCCAATAACCGAAGATTCAAGTACTCAAGCTAATAATGCTTGTATATTATGCAAATTAACATCAGGTCACATAACTGTAGAAATTTTAGTTTGGATATCATAAGAAGTCTTTTTTAGATGTAAATTCATATTTTTCATTGAACTAATTTGGAAAATTTAGTGTAGAATTACTACTATTCAGTGTTCATTGATTACTTGAAATTACAATAAATAGCTCTAATATAGAGGATTTGAACACGGATTTTCAAACTATCTTCAGCCATCCACTCTTATCTCATAGATAAATGGTCTTCAATATACATATTTCATGCTGAATCAGCATTCATCAGTCGGGCCAGATCATCATCTCCCACACACATAATCAGTGCTCTGTTTATATTAAGATAACAAATCTTCACACTTTAATCGACATGCTTCAATCTACTCCAACTCTTCAGTCATCCAAACCATTGAAAATCGGTGATGGAACTCCCAAATCCCTTGTTAAAGCCATTGGAGATCATTTATCTTTTGTGGCTACATATATCAGTTGTATGAGACAGAGTGGTTGGCTAAAGGAAGCTTGAAAATCTGTGTTCAAGTCCCCTATATTATCTCTAGACTCAAGGTATATAAAATATGCTTATATTTAAAATAAATAGTTCTGGAAAAGCAGATATTGATAGTAATTGGTGAATGACATGTTTGAATATCTAGGTAACTACAGGGTTGAATTGTAATTAATAATAGGTGATGTTTGTCAAAATATTATTTTAGCTATGCCATTGTAATAGAATAAGCTTAGAAATTTAAGAACTCTTGAAGCTTGCCTTTGTTTTTAAACCAATAAATGTTGCTTCATATTTAGTTCCTCAATGGAGGTATCACCATTTTCAATCATTATTGATCCACTGCAGGATGAAGATCTGTCCAAGCCTCTTCACATCAAACCAGCAAACTTTCTTATATCATCCATCCATTTCATAGATGATATACTTTTAAGTCTTTTACAATCTCTTGGTTTTTTTATTGAAAAGACTTCAACTGTCCAGTTGTTATCATTTATGTTCTTTATGACTTTTTGCAATGCTTTTTTACAACTCGCTATTGACAGTTTCAATTGCACCAGCAATCTTCTTCAGAACTAATATAGAATATAAAATGGTAATAATTATATAGAGAGCTGATAAGATACAATATATATATATATATAATGTAAAATTATATGTTATTGTATATTTGTATTCATGTATTTGTATTGTGTTTGTTATAGTTCTGAAGAAGATTGCTGGGGCAATCGAAACTGTCAATAGTGATTAAAGAAGCATTGTAAAAAGTAATATAGAATATTGATGGTATTAATATTGCATTTATTATCATTTTAGAAGGGAGCCCAAATCCATTTCAGTCTTTTAATTTTTTCAATGATATTAGTGATATCAATTTGTTCTCTCATCCATGTATTCACATTTCTTTTTTAATTTCTTCTTATTGCTCCCAACATGCATCTCTTCATACTTCATTGAATTGTCTGAAACCTCTATTAAGTGTCTAAGCTCAGATCCATGAGCAAATAGTGGTAAAATATGTTTATTAAATCAAACATATAGACATATTTCCTTTTAATATTGTTATTTTAACCAAAAGCATTCCATCAAAATTTAATTTTATGATTAATTTCATCCATTATATGTCCATCTGTATTAATTATCGGCCAGGATATTTGCAGTTGTTAACTTCTAATTCAGCATGATCAATCTTCATTTTCTTCTGAGAAAATTCATTGAACATTGCTTTTAATCTTTTCAACGTTCACCTTTAGTCCTACTTTCTTTCATCTGATAACTCTTGGAAAATTCCCTGAGACTCTGAAGCATTATTTGCAAAAATAACCACTTCATTTGCAAAATCTAGTTGAATTAATCTCCATTTTCCCTCCTAGCTTCCCATTTTAATCCACAAAATAGTTCTTGCTAGTAAAAAGTTTTGGAGATATGGAATCATCCTTCTCAATGTTAATCTTTTTGGTATAGTCATGGAATCTAATCATTGCCACTGTGATTTGATAAATATTCTCAGGATATGACAATATCCTCGATCAAAACAGGCAAATCTCTATACAGTAATGCCAACTCAGTGCAAGCCAGAGTAAGGTTTGCACATAAAATCCCTATCTATGAGATGTTTAATGGTTTAATATCCTGGTTCTATATTTTGGTGGTTCAAAACCTTAATCATTGGGAAGTTCTCAAAAATTGAATGCCCCTTTTCATAATCTACAAATTCAAAGTATAAAGCCAGTACATATCCACTGATTTTTTTCAATAACTTCTTTCAATACATAGATGTGATCCATTGTTATAAACCCATTTCTACATCCAGCTACTTCTTTTAGTTGATCAGATTCCAAAGTTTGCTGTATATGGGTTATATTTATTTTAATAAGGGTTTTATATAGAGCTTATAAAAGATTGATAGGTCTGTAATTTTTTGAGTATCCCCATTTCTTAAATAGCAGTATTTTTATTGAATTCTTCTAATCATCTGGTAAATTTTTTTATCATTTAGACATTTGGTATATACTTTTCCCCAACAATTTTTCACCTGCTTCTTTTAAGATAATTCTAATTCCATCATTTCCTGGAGCTTTTTTGTACTTCCGTAGATTTAATCACGTGACTCGCTTCATTTAAAATGCTGATGATACCAAAAATATAATAGTTGTCCAGAATTCTTTGTTTTCTTGTTCTTTATTACTTTATAACTCTTTCGTGGCATCTTTTTTTTAGTAACAGATCCATCTATTCTTACTGCAGAAATATTTCCTACCAATACCAAGATCTTGTTTTACACTTTTGAGATTTTTATTCTCTTTTATAGCATTCTCCGATTATTCACAATAATATTTTCTTATATCATCTCATTTTATAAAACTCTAGATATTCAATGTTTTCCTGAATGTGGTAATAGTATTTTAGTTGTATTTTTATATTGGACTATTTCCATAATCAAATGTAAGGATTTAATGCCTTTAGAAAAATTTACCTTTATTTAAATATTCCAAATACTTTCAACTGTTAGTAATAACACACAGGTTAGTATATGCACAATATTTCATGAGTTATTATTCTCCCCTCTTTTTTTTTCAAGTGTTTCTGGCTTGATCAGTGACAGTACTAGCATGGGAATCGAACCTGAACCCTTAGATTCTTGAATATTGAATTTCAAGGTTGTCTTACCTTAAAAATTCAATACTCGAGAATCTAGGAATCCAGGTTGTATTATTTTCCCCTCTTCTTCAGATGTTGCTGGCCTGACCAGTGACAATACTAGCATGGGAATCGAACATAGGCCCTTAGATTCTTGAATATTGAATTTAAGGTTACTTTACCTTAAAATTCATGAATCTTAAGAATCTGGATTTGATTACTATGCTAGTACTACCACTGGTCAGGCCAGCAACACCTGAAGCAGACATCTTAAAATTCAAGAATCTAAGGGTCCAGATTTGATTCCCATGCTAGGATCAGACCAGATTATACCTGAAGAAGAGGGGAGAATAATACCTCGAAACATTGTGCATATAATAATCTGTGTGCTATTACTAACATTTGAATGTATTTGGAATATTTAAATTAAGTTAATTTTTTCTAAAGATATTCAATTTTTTTTTTTAATGGATCAATTTTATGTATTTCATATTCTTTTTTTCATACATTCTTGTCACCGTAGAAAATCTATTGTTAATGGTAAGTCACTGACTTTTTTGTTTTTAACGGCCATCTTTGTTACATTTTTAATACAATCATTACACATTTTATTCAAATCTGTTCATATTTTAAAATGATTTGCAAATTCTAAATTACATTCTTTTAAATATTTCTGACTTTTAAAAATATCAGCTGTGAATATTGTTGTTACTAGTTTTGCATCTCACTAATTGATGATCATTTCCTGTGTTTAATCTTAGAAATGTCAACTGTGAATAATTTTTCTTAATTTTGTTCTCTTTAGTTTTGCATCCGACTAATTGATCATTTCCTGTGTTGAATCTATCAAGAACATTTCAATCTTAAAATACATATTTTCACATAGTCAAAAATATAATATAATGCTGTTATAATGTCATTTGGATATATCCACATTTATTTCTGTTAAGCAATTTTCTCACAGAAAAAATCGATGACTCATAACCAAATTTATCCACAGCTCTTATCTTTCAATCAGTTATAGCATTAAAGTCTCCCATGACAAATTCAAAATGTTTGATCTAATCAAAAGTATATCAATATAAAAATCTACTTCGTCTATATAAAAATCCTCTACTTCATCATATTGAGAACTTGTTGGGGTATAAATCTGAATTACCTGCACTTTGTATCTTCCATTAAATTGAATCTTACCATTCTATCAATCTCCACAATGTTATTCCAATTTTTTTAAATTTATAATGAATCTGAACCCACTTGTGTTTTCAATATTTGTACCTTTGTAGTATAAAGTATGTGCCAACTTTTAAATCACATATTTCTTCATCTTTTCTTTTAACTTCACAAAGTCTAACAATGTCTCATTTAATATTATATAGTTTCTTCCAATTCATATGATTTCCCTTCATTTGAAAGTGATCTGCAGTTGTAAGTCTCTAAATGAAAGTTATCATCTGATAACAGGTTAGGGTCTGCAATCAGATGAATTTTATCACTCCCCCACCTTCAGCTACCAACTGGTGTCATGGCTGGTGGCTTTACAGCCTCCTGCAAACAAGGACCATAATAAAATTTTGTTGACCATGATTGTAAATATCTATTTTTAAAAAAAGTTTGTTTATGTACACACATTCATTCTGCTTTCAAGAAAACTCAGCTGATATTTCAGTTGAAAACTATCAGGTAGTGAGAAAAAAGATCAGGTCTTTCTTGGCATTAAACTCCGAGGTAAAAAGCCAATCAACTCGCCATGCTGGAAGATGCATGTTGATAAGCAATCTATCTATGTTATTTATTATATTAATAAATCATATATAGCTTTACTTCTCAGTATATGTAAAATATATAATTGTTAATTAGAGAAGATATTAATTAGTATTAAAGTTTACCGGCTTAACGTTTTCGAGGATCCATGCCTAGTAATAATAACTTCACAAGGATGTATGGAATGGTCATTAAGAATTTGTTGTGCTCGGTTACCTGTATAAATTTATTTTTTTGTTTGGTAGGAAAAGATCATCTTGGGGCATATTACTTTTATACAAGAAATATGTATCAATTTGTATATATTTCATTAACTTTCTTAAATCATATTTTAGTAATTAAAAACACAGTCATATATATTATATACATTTGGGTACTCCATATCTCCAAAACTTTATACAGCAGGGCTGCATGAAGTGATTTGTGGATTAAAATAGGAAGCTAAAGGGATAAAAGTAAATGGAGATTATTTAAATCATTTGGATTTTGCAGATGATGTAGTTGTTTTTATAAATAATGCTTCAGAGCTTCAGGAAATGTTGCGGAAGTTATCAGATGAAAGTAAAAAAGTAGGATTATGGGTGAATATTAAAAAGACTAAAGTAATGTTCAATGTATTTTCTCAAAAGATGAAAATAAAGATTGATTATGATGAGTTAGAAGTTAGATTATTACTTCAGATGAACACATATTGGATTGGATAAAATTAATCATAAAATTAAACTTGGAGTGCTTTTGGTAGAAATAACTCAATATTAAAGAAACATGCCTACATGTTTGAAAAGGATGGCTTTTAATAAATGTGTTTTACCAGTTCTTACTTATGGATCTGAGACTTGGACACTTAATGGAAAAGCAATACAGAGGCTTTTGACCACTCAAAGAAGTATGGACAGATGCAGGTTAGGAATAACAAGAAGAGATCGAAAACACAATATATGGACAATAGAACAAACAGGTGTTACTGACCATTAAAAGACAAGTCAGGCTGGAGATATTGCTAGAAGAGTTGATAATAGATGGACAATTGAAATCAAACTGGATTCCAAGAGTTTGTAAAAGATCCAGAAAGAGACCACATGTGAGATGGATAGATGAAATAAGGTGTGCAGGGATAATGTAGAGAAGAGAGACAGCTCTGAGAAAATGGATTGAAACTTGGAGAGACCTTCATCCTGCAGTGGATCGATGATGATGATGACGTATATTTACATAATGTATTCGCACAATTTTTTTAAAAAGTGTGTCTTGTAACATTTTATTATTTTTAATTCATTGCAAGATATTTAAAATTATTTGATCATTAATTAATGGTTTTTTTATATATAAGAAAAAATTACCCGATTGTAGAATTTATGATTTATAATTACTTAATGGATTCTCTATTAGCAGACTACTGATAAATACAGGTATTAGTTTTGATTTATTTAAAAAGTCCCGATAATTCTTAACCTTTATAATATATAAATAGCGAGGTGGCGCTGTAATCTCCCATTGCGTAAAATTCAAAACGTGTGAATTATACGGATTATTGAAAAATACAATAATTATAAAACCTAGGGCTTTGAATGAAGATTCTAAATTAGATGATTGTACTGAATTCATCTCCTGTGTGAGAGTGGCCACTACAGCAAACCATACGACAATAAATAATTAAGCGCACAAATAGTGGCCTTCAACTCTGCTGAAACAGGTGACAAGTGTTATCTTATTCACCAAGGAATCGTCTTTCTGTTATGATTATTGTTAAGATCATTAAAAACAACGTCTAAAAGCTTTACCTATTCTTTTTTTCATTGTCACTTTATGTGGGTTCCAAATTTCTAAAAGATTTTAATTTCTATTATCAAATTTCAAATAGCACCTTGCAAAGAAAGATTTTTCATACCTTATAAGGAGATATTAACATGTAGTAAGATTTTCTCTTTAGCCAAGATCAGCTACATATTTCTTTAATATCTGTATTGAATGATTAGGTGGGTTAGTTTTGGGGCTAATTATCTGAAAAATTGAATTATAAGCAAAATTGAAAACTATTTTTTCTTTATATTCCAGATCATAGGTGTGGCCGGTTGATGCATATCCCTATGATAGGAGTTTTTGAAGATAGGTCAGTAAGTAGATAGATAAAACATATAAGTTGATAATTGGATGAATACATTTGTGGATGGAAGATTAGACAGATAGGTAATTAGGGATAGTGAGAATGTAAATAGGTGAGTAGTTAGCTATGTAGTTAAGTAAGAAAATAAGAAGGAAGCTGTAGACATAAATATATGGGTTGACAAAGAAAGAGAGGTTGGGGGAGAGAGTAGATAGGCAGGAAGAAAGGCAGGTAGATAGGTGAGAAAGGAAGAATAAATAGGTAAAAAAATGCATAGATAAGGAGATAGGTAGGTAAGTGATAGATATATAGTAGATAGATGTGGTGATATGCATATTCTTATAGTGTCAAAATAAACCAAAAAATTAAAAAGTTATTTACAAATAAAAGTTAATTTAAAAAAATCATTATGTAAATTAAAATTAATTGTATGAATAATAATGTCTTTAAATCTAAAATGTTTGCATATACCATAGATATGGATATGATTTTATCTTATTATGTGATGTTTGTAATGAATAAAATAGTGTGTGTGTGTGTGTTTTAGCACAGTGGTAAAGCAATGAACTCTAGAGCTAAAGGTTCCTGAATTCAAATTCATCAATCATTTCTACATCCTGGTGTAACAGAAAGATAACACATTCATATATATGAAGAGTATATTTTGTAAGCGAACGCGTGTATACATATATCATGCATTTAAGTACAATATATTAGACTGCTTGTACCTATTTATAAATAAAAGACAATACTGTAGTCTACTGTCCATGTGTGTAGCAAATGAAGTAAATATCTTGTATTTAGCTATAGAAAAATGAAAAACATGCACGAATAATTTTATTACCAAGAGATATCAATAAATTTGAAATTAGTGATTTAGGAATTTCTTAAGTAATAATTAGAGAATTCTGTAATCCATGGAATTTAGAACTCGACAGATTATCCCTTATGTGTGCAGAAGTTGGAAAAAATTTTCTTCACCGATCACATGATGCTGTGAAACTACCGTGGCTTTGAGTGATAGAAATTACTATCAGGTTATATAAACCCAAATCTTCTGAAAACCAGATATCAAAGGAGGGGGTGATGAAGTCGAATAAATACTTCAATTTTCAACATTCTGAATACATTGCTTTGCTCCATTTCAGAAACAGATGACAAATTAGGAGTGAGAGAGTTACAAGACTTTGACAATGCACTGTGGATGCGATGAAACTCTGCCCTTAAGACAGTTTTTTTAGAGGAAGTCCTTCTTGAACAGTTATGCAGATTAGTGAATGACCATTGCCAATAAATAATTCATAGTGCAGCTGTTCTTGAAGTTTGTTCCCAGAACAAGCCAAAAAATTTAAAAAAAATTTTTGACTCGGTAATCCCTACAAGCAACAATTTATAAAACTGCAGACTCAAAAAAGGAAATATCCTTTCTCTGAAAAATGTTACCTAGGCACTGTCAAGTAGCAGGTCACATTGCATATGATTATAAGTGCCAAAGCTTGGAATGCTGCACCTATGGAATAACTGCATCATTGACCAAAGGGGGTCATCAATACAGATGAGAAATGTGCTCAAAGTTTCTTGAAGGATGCAGATAATAGTAAATGTAGTTTTTATCAAGAATGAAGCTACTGTAGTTTTGGGCCAGATCATGCTAACAGTCAAGATTCTTAATATGCCAATATCCATGGAATTGGCAGCACTGTTGGATTATCTCTAATACCAATAATAACTGGAAATCTTAACACAGAAGAGTGGGTCCCTTCCATAGAAAGTAAAAACTGACCTAAACAATCCATTGATTACTCTGGCTTGCACTGTATGGAGAGTTTTGCCTGTTTTAATAACAGTTATGAGCAAGCATAAGAAATGGTGATCATGTGATGTTTAGGCCAATCCTGCCTAATAGGATGGTGGTGGCTATGGTTATTAAAGAGCCAAAGACACCAAAATGTATGGGTACTGAACTGAGTTCAGACCTATATGACTATATAAGCTAATGAGCTTGGTTAATGTGTTTTCAAATTTTATTCTTATAGTTTTGTAGTTAAGTAGAGATAAAAGGTGGCTGCTGGAGGGTTGCATTAGATCCTAAGATCTAGGTGCAGTGCTCTCAGATCCAAGACTCCTCACTGATAAAAGCCACAAGCTTCTAGAAACTAGTCTGGAGATATTGGATGAGTAGGCACCAGGTAGGGATTCCTAAGATCTAGGTACAATGCTCTCAGATCCAAGGCTCCTCACTGACAAAAGCCACAAGCTAGAAACTAGTCTGGGGATATTGGATGAATAGGCACTAGATAGGGATTTTATGCACAAGCCTTCTGGCATCCATTGATTACTCTGACTTGCACTGAATGGCACTACTGTATGGAGAGTTTTGCCTGTTTTAATGACAGTTATGAGCAAGCATAATAATGGTGATCATATGATGTTTAGTGGTTTAAAATCTGACGTAAAAGCTTAAAATGCAAAACCCAATCAAGTTAGTAGTAGTAGTAAGAATTATTACAAAACTAAATAATACCATGGATCTCTATTGCTATATAAGTGATAAAATTAATCCTATTATAGGGAGAGAATGGTTTAGACTATTAGGGATTCAGATCTGCATGGTAAGAAAAGCATCTGAAGAATGAGCCAAACCCGAAATTGCAAGACCCTATAAGAAAAAAGTTTACAGAAAGGACAGCACCATTGAACATATGTATAGAAATTCACATGATCACTGTCTCTTATACTAGCACATAATTGTTATTAAACAAGGCAAAACTCTCCATACAGTAGTGCCACCCTGTGCCAACCAGAGCAATCAGTGGATGCCAGAAGGCTTGTGCATAAAATCTCTAGTCTGGGGATATTGGATGAGTAGGCACTAGATAGGTATTTTATGCACAAACCTTCTGGCATCCATTAATTAGTCTGGTTGGCACAAGGTGGCACTACTGTATGGAGATTTTTGCCTTGTTTTATAGAAATTCAATTAAAATTTTTAGTTAAGTCTACAATCTTCCCCCTCCCTAATTTTTTCATATTTGTATAACTGATGCTTATCTATCTTGTAACCTTAACATGAGGAACTAACAGGCTGATTGGGTAACACCGGAACATAGCATTTAATACTAGTGTTCACACATCATGTGATTTCTTGAGCAACTAACAATTTGATTATTTGTTTAATGATTAAAATCATCATGCAACAGATGAGTATACAAATGATAAATTGTGTTGCAACATCTCAGCTTTATATTCATAATTTGTACGATTGTATTTATTGACTTATGTATCTGATAATGGTTTTGATAATTCATAATAGCTTTGTATTTATATATACGATTTATTAATAATTTTAACAGCATGTAAGTAACTTACTATCGCTTGAATATGTAATGTTTATGGAATATAATCACACCACAGAACACCCTCATTCCAAATACATCACTCAGAACTATTTTGCCGGCAGATCCGTAACGAGACATTTTAATAAACTTGCAAATACAATTTTACTTTTCATTTACCAATCCTCATTCATTCAGTCTGGCAATTTTCAAGTTTATTAAAATGACTCATTCTGAGAATGCCTGCAAAATAGTTCTGAGTAACATATTTGGAACAAGAGTTCTGCGATATGATTTATGAACATATTATTTAAACGATATTCTTTTCTATATTAAGTATAAAAAGGTGATCATTTACTTAACAGTGAGTTATACACAGTCGATTTTCAAAGGCTGCTTCATCCAGAGATTCAAAGTTTTAACCATTGGGTAAAATTTCATCGTTTCTTTAGCATCGATTATTGGAGTTACCATTGACTTTTACAATATGGATTGTGGATGTACTTTTTGCTTTGGCAGATATATTTCATCTAGTTTTTGCTGATATGATGTCTGATCAGTGAGCATTAGATTGGTGATAATAGTCATGGAAAGTGGAATATATGGAAGTCTGAGTCAACGTTGCATTAAGTTGTATTGATCCACTAAACATCACATGATCACCATTTCTTATATGCTTGCTCATAACAGTTATCAAAAGCCAGAAGCTAAAAACTAGTCTGGGGATATTGGATGAGTAGGCACTAGATAGGGATTTTATGCACAAGCCTTCTGGCATCCATTGATTACTCTGGCTTGCACTGAGTGGCGCTACTGTATGGAGAGTTTCGCCTGTTTAGCTTGTATTGGTGTATGATATGTGACTTCTGGGAAAATTTTTCAAATCTGAATGGAAAAAATGAGAAATTCTATGATGTTAATCATTTAAATTTGTAAATTTATAAGGAAGAAAGATTCCAGTAATCATTTCTGAAATGAGGAATTAATTCAAGAAACTTTTAAACCTTTTACTTTAAAAATGTGGTAATTTAATGAGCTAAGTGGCTTTTCGAAAGTCCTTTGCAGATTTTATTTTTGGATTTTTTTAATTTTTTTGTAGGAAGAGAGGAAGTAAAACAGATATGATATAACAATTATTTACAAATAATTTTTAAATAGAGGAATTTGAACTCAGGATTTTTAGTCTATTTATCCTCGAGTATCTCAAGCAACCGATACACATAACCACACACATGCGAACAAAATACACGATCCCCAATATATGTATTTCATACAGAATCTGCATTCATCAGTTGGGTCCGATCATAATTTCCCACACATATATATGCAATCAGTTCTTGGTTTGTATTAATTATAGCAAATCCTCAAAATTTTAATGGACAGGCTTCAATCTTCTCACCCTTGGATGATGGTTGAATAGTTGGAAGGGTGAGAAGATTGAAGCCTGCCCATTAAAATTTGATAATTAATATAAACCGAGACCTTATTGTATATATGTGTGGGAGATTATGATCTGGTCCAACTGATGAATGCCGGTTTTGCACAAAATACATATATTGGGGATGATAAATAGACTGAAAAATTCTGAGTTCAAATTTCTCTATTTACATATATAAGAAGCCTTCAGTATAAGCAAATTACATGCTGCCTTAAAATAAATAATTTTAGTAAACAAAAAAATTTCGCGGTCATTCACATGAAAATGGAAGTAATTATTTTTAAGTACATTTTTCTGTCTTTTATGTCAGAAAATTCATTGAATATTGGTTAAAATAAAAAATTAAAATCATCTTCATGAGAGATTTAACCACTAATATTTATATAGGAAGATTATCATCTATTAATGAAGACATCTAACGATGGATCCTTACAAAATCCTTAATCATTGCTAGAAATTTAAATTATATCTACTACGATACGGATCTAGAAATTCCTTAGAATATTTAGCAACAATAATGACAAATTAAAACCGGCAAAACTCTCCATACAGTAGTGCCACTCAGTGCAAGCCAGAGTATGGGGATATTGGATGAGTAGGCACTAGATAGGGGTTTTATGCATAAGCCTTCTGGCATCCATTGATTACTTTGGCTTGCACTGAGAGGCACTACTGTATGGAGAGTTTTGCCTGTTTTAATAACAGTTATGAGCAAGCATAAGAAATGGTGATCATAAGATGTTTAGTGGTTTAATAATGACTAATAAAAGAGACCTACTAAGCAAACAAAATAAAATGTATTTGAAATTTATTACATTATATTAAAACACTATTATGATTTTTATTTATTTTATTCTATAACTAACCATGATAATTTAATCATTATTAAATCTGTTTATTAAATTACCTCAGTGGGTACTAACCCTTAGGTCAGCCATAAATTATATAACAACATCTTTCTGAATACCATCATGGATCAAAGTTCAATAATAAATTGAGAATCTTGGCTTTTAAATTAATAAAGATTGGTTATCCGTAATTAAAGCTAAGTTCAGTATGTCTGTGCATATATAAGAGTGGATATCCAAAAGTAACCTAATTTTATAATAAAAAATTGTTTATTTATCTTTAAGTGTTATAAATTTAATCTCCTTCAAAGTACTGTCTTTAATACATTACACCAATCTAAATGCGTTTTTCACTTTTCAAAGTAATTCAGAAACACAAATTGAAGTTTTTTAACACTTGCATCTTTTTCTTCACCACTTCTAAGCCATGGCAAAAAAAAATTGAGGCATTTTTTCATTTGAGACAATAAAAAGAAGTCACATGGTTAAAATCGAGCAAAAGCTGGCTTAAGCGGAATTTAATTAAAAATTGATTTCAAGCTCAAGATTTTGCATGCAAAGGCATTGCCATTGTGTAGCTAGCACTCCTCACTTTGCCACAAAATGGGACATTTACATTTTATTGCATCACACAAACTTGTAGATAAAACATCTGACCATTACAAACTAATTCTGAGAGAAAAATGCCTTTTTTGTCAAATTCACAACGTCCCAAAAAGCGTAGTGAGTGAAGTCTAATGTCAAGACAATGCATGAAAATGGTTGTAATGCTTGAAACAGATTACAAAAATGCTATTCTAAGGAAAACACAAGTTTATGAATGGTTTAATGAAAGTGTCAATTTCACCATATCCCAAAAAGCATGGTGAGTGAAGTCTAATGTCAAGACAATGCTGATTTTTTTTTGACTCTTTCATTAAATCATTCATAAACTTGTGTTTTCCTTAAAATAGCATTTTTGTAATCTGTTTCAAGCATTACAACTGTTTTTACTGCCATTTTCCCTAAAAGAAAACATAATTTCACACTATTTCAACTTTTCAGCCATTATAAAAATCAACAAATATGCAAAATGCAGTTTAAACGTCCAATCACGATTTTACACGGTATTGTCATTTGACAGATTGATGCAGAAGAGCCTTCCCAAGACTGTATGTAGCAGCAAAAGCATGTACATCAACAGGCATACTTACCAGAGAATGATTTTGGTTACTTTTGGAACCCGTCATATTCTGAAATTTTATTTAGAAGTGATAAATACACAAACTCTAATAGAGCATCTTATCATCACAAGTCTGAATATTGCACATTTAAGTACTTTTAACAATTTGCATTCAGTATCATGCCAAACTATTGTTGTACAAATAAACAACAATGGTGCAAATGATTAATTATATTAAACAAGGCAAAACTCTCCATACAGTAGTGCCACCCTGTGCCAAACAGAATAATCAATGGATGCCAGAGGCTTGTGCATAAAATCCCTATCTAGTGCCTACTCATCCAATATCCCCAGACTAGTTTCTAGCTTATGGTTTTTATCAGTGAGGAATCTTGGATCTGGGAGCACTGCACCTAGATCTTAGGATCTAATGCAATCCTCCAGCAGCCACTTTTTATCTCTACTTAACTACAAAACTACAAGAATAAAATTGAAAACAATAATATTTTCAATCTAAGCTCAATAGCTTATATAGTCATATGGGTCTGAACTCAGTTCAGCACCCATACATTTTGGTGTCTTTGGCTCTTTAACAACCGTAGCCACCACTAACCTATTAGGTGCGCAAGCCAGAAATTAGTCTGGGTATATTGGATGAGTAGGCACTAGATGGGGATTTTAGGCACAAGCCTTCTGGTATCCATTGATTACTCTGGCTGGCACTGAGTGGCACTACTGTATGGAGAGTTTTGCCAGTTTTAATAACAGTTATGAGCAAGCATAAGAAATGGTGATCATGTGATGTAAATTTTAGCTTCTGTGTACATTTCCAGAATTATTCACAATTTTTTTTGCTTCAGAATAGTTTATAAATATTTTGATTCTTGTTGGTTCTTTAAATATTTACAACACTAAATAATTCTACGAATACTGTAAGACAAGTTATCTTTTCACTTTATATATATCATGTACAAAATACGTCATGGTGGTATTGTTGCCGCACCAAATTGACAAACTTTAAAGGTCTGGTTACCACTACAGCCATTCAATGTTTATGAATATGTTTACTTATTTTTCTAAAAAAAATAGTTATAGTTTTGGTCAATAGGTGGAGACTCTTGTATTTTTTTTTAAAGCTGCATTTGCATAGTAGTGGTGACTATGAAGAAACAATTTTTTCAATGGATAACATTAGAGGTCTAATCTACAAAAAAATCTAAAATTAGTTTATAATGTAAAAATGTGTATACACACACATATATATATATATGGTACATAAGTATTGGTATATATACAAGTTACATGATATTATTAATAAAATAATAAAATTATTTCAATATTTCTGCTCAAAAAAAAAGTTAAAAGATTAAAAGAAAAGCAAAAATCTTGGAAATTAAGTTAAAATACTAATTATCTTTCTTTTCTTTTCTGCATTAAAATTTAACACATAATTGAAAACAAATTTGTACAAGATGTAATCAGTTTCTGGGCATAAATTCCATACTGATTAATTAACAATAGTTAACTAATTTCTATGTAATCAAAAATATAAGGTAAAAAAATAAAAGAATGTAACTAATTAAAAATATGAAGATCAAATGAATTGATATTGAGGGTACTAATTCGAGCAGGGGGTGGAGTCAGAGAGTATCGTCTATTGCCCAAAAAGAACAGCAGCAGCAAAAAAGCAAAAGGAGAAAGCCAGTTAGTTTGTCCAGGATAGTTGACCAAAGAGTTTATAAACCAGCTAAAAATGACTGAGACCAACTAGATGAAGAAATCTTCATACAGTCGTGCCGAGAGAAAAATGCATTGTTAAGCCAAAGCTGAGTGTTTGTTCATTTATCCACTATCCGTCTCCAGAATGCCAATAGCCGGATGCAGTAATATTTCTGACTTGCCTTTGCTGTTTTTACTTGCCATGAACTAAATCTACAGAACTCACAGTAGTATACTGAGCCAAGAGGAAGTAAGCAACTACTAATAGACCCACTACGAATCTACAGGACCAGAAGACAGAAGGTAATCACCCAAATGCTGTGTTAAAACCTAGGAAAATATGTCTAGACATAATTAATAGAACTTTTAACATTTATTTCAAGTGCAATAACTTTTAAATTTTATTTCCATATAGAAATTTAAATGGCATTTATACGTGCTAACTTTTAACTATACGATTGTTTAATATTGTAATCTGAATAAGTGTTCATATTTTGTTTTTGTGTTTTAAATTTTTTTTATTATTATTTAATAAAGGTATTGTAAATTATTGGTGTGGTTTAAATTTCTCTCTCTACCAATGAGTGAATAGCTAATCTTATTTAGATATTCTGTGTTATGCCGATCTCATTTTAATAGCTAGCTATGGATCAAGCACTTGAATCATGTTAATGTCATCTCATGGATCCATTCTAAGGCTGGATGGTGCCCATAGGGTTTAAATCTATTATAAATATTTCCATGAGATATGCCATACGTCTTGCAATCATGGAGGGTTCCTCAGTCTGGAAAAGTGACCTCAATTTGTTTATTTCATCTCAGTTTGAACAGAGGTATGGTTAATATATAAATATTGATTGTATTTACTTCTCTGCTTGAATAACAGGGTCTTCAAATAAAATATTAAAGTTCAATACGAGCTAGTAATGTAAAATAAATAACAAGTATAATAGCCATTAAATCGTAAAGTAGGGAATTCCCATTACATTATGTAATGTGAGATTTATGCAAATAATAATAAATAAATTAGTCAAATTTTTTTAGCAGTAATGTTGTAGGAATTATTATTATTATTATTATTATTATTATTATTATTATTATTATTATTATTATTATTATTATTATTATTATTATTATTATTATTATTATTATTATTATTATTATTATTATTATTATTATTATTATTATTATTATTATTATTATTATTATTATTATTATTATTATTATTATTATTATTATTATTATTATTATTATTATTATTATTATTATTATTATTATTATTATTATTATTATCATCTAGTACAATTTAAATGATTATTGTATACATACACCTAATTAGCTTTTTAGATGCTAGATTGGTTCCTGAAAATTATGGGTAAAAGAAATTCATGTAAAAAAATGTATTGTATATATGGAAAATAAGGAGATTGGTTCCAGATCTAAGAAATCAATGAAAATAATTAAATAAACCATATGAAAACTTTCGTTGGAATGTTATATTTTTTGTGTGCTATCAAATTTTATTTCATACACATTGAATATAAATAAAAAATGAGTTATAGGAAGATAAATTCATATGAAAAGTAAAAAAACTTGAAAATCATAACACGATGAAATGTTCGTTGGTTTCTCTATGCAAGCCATCGAAACTTTAAAGTTCAAAGCATATTGCCACTTCCATGTTATAAGTAAAAAAGAATTATAATAAAGATTATTTATATAAATCAGCATTTATTTTTTATAGCATCTGTATACAATTGTAATCACATTCATATCGGCTTTTTCAAACCAAATTGTGCAAACGCTTTTTGCGAGTGTTAAATAATAAATGAATACCCTCTGACCCATACAAGATATAGAATTTATGCTGATTTATATATATGATTAATTTCAGTTGGAATGACGTTCAGTAAATGCTAGTAAATTTCATCGGCGTCATTCATTCATAAGTTATATATAGTAATTCAAAGTGACTGTTCTATAGTCACACCTTCTGTGCCAGTACTTCAGATTTTCTCATATATAAATATTTGAGTCGTAGTAATACGAGGATTCCTTTTATTGCTGCATAAATTCTATATCTTGTATGGGTCAGAGGGTATTCATTTATTATTTAACACTCGCAAAAAGCGTTTGCACAATTTGGTTTGAAAAAGCCATATGAATGTGAAAGATTATTATTGTAATTTATCGGAATTTATTTTATTTCATTTAACTTATTAATTTTTTTTTTTGATTTAACAAGTAATATATTCAAAAAGAGAAACTGTAGTTCCCTGAAATTGTACATTTATCAAAAATATGGGCGACATATTGCTTGCCTGTAAAGCAGAAAAGTACTCAAGATTTTATTCGTTGTCACTTTCTGCCAATAAATGCATATGTTTGTGCATGGTTGGAATACGATTGCTACTTGCAATGTATAACCATCTATTGATTTTTGGCAAAATAAATGTAAATTTAAACAAATTAATTAAATTTAAACAAAATTAAATTTTTTTAACATCAACAAGGAATTTTTTTAAAAAATCAAATGTTTTTTTTGTTGCTAATTATAAAAAAAATCAAATGTTGAAATGCAAACAAAGCAACAATACCAAAAAAATACTTCCTTTCAAAACAAAATGACAAAAACAACTACAATGCGAATAAACAAATTTCTTAGTTTGCAGGAATATTGCTGAAAAAGGGATTTTTGTTTTTAAAATAATGGGAAATAAACAGATGAAAATTTTTTAAAATTAAATGATACCAAAAGACTTTTTATTTTTGTGACGTAATTGTGACGAATTTGATCTCAAAAACAAATCCATAAATAAATACTGAATTAAAAACATTTACAATCTTCTAAGAAGGGAAAATAAATTATTTTATATTACTTGCTTGAAATTATTTAGAATTTAAAAAAATGTTTAATACAACTTAAGACAATCTTAAGAATTACTTTGAAAATGTAAAATGATTTTTTTAAGCCTTCCAGACAATAACTTTTGTTTCTTCATTCCAGTCATGAATATATCATAACAGCTCTAATCCCAAAGTTCCTTTTTTTTTTTTTTACCGATTGTGTTCATGTAGAAAGATTTTTTTTCTCATGTGTCATAGCATCAGCTGGGAAGCAAACCCACTAACCGGGACAACTGCTAGACTTTATTAATTCTTCTAGTTACATAGTATTACAATGCCATTCAATTGTAGCGAGATACATGTTTAATTCTATGACAGTTCAGTTTTGAATGTTACCGTCTCATTTTATCAACAGTGCATATCTTTATAGGTATTTGTAAATGATTCTATCCGCTTTGGAAGTCATTGTCAATTCAACATATTATTGACTGAATTAAGTCCTCTCACTTTTATCACAACAATTTTAAATTTCATCAATAATCTTGTTTGAGTTTAAGCACTCATGTCTTGCTTCTTCTCTCCCTCCATTTTCACAGCATTCTGGGACACTAGCCCACTCTCTTCATCCACTGCTACAGCCCAGCCATATATCGCCAACTCACCATGAGAGCTCTCTCGTTCATTTCTCACCTTTTTTAAATCTACCTTTTTTTGCTGGTCAGCCTGGTTTTCGCCTATGTTCAGCATGTGTTTCTATTTGGGTAGGCAGATCCGAAGAGATAGCTTCCTTCCTTTCAGTCGATGTTTTGTTCATAATTGTTGGTCATGGTAAAACTTTGGTTGCTATTCTCCATCCTTATTGTATATCATGTCTTCAATTTCAGTCTCGAGTGCCACTATTTTTGTAGAATCATGATGTGCTCTCTCTAACTGATTTAGTTGATCAATTTTTAGCTGTTTTGCTTTTGCTCCAATTTTTTTATCCTCTCTTTTATTGTTTAATTTCTCTTGCTCATACAGCTGAGCTGGCACTGCCTGGTCTTGTTGATATGTCTACAATGGAAGACATAACGAACATTTAATTTTAATTTTATAAAAGTTTTTTTTTTATCAATTCATATTTTTTATTTGAATAAATGGATCGATAGAATTTTAAAAAAAAATAATTACACGTTTTAATATTTATTTTAATTTTCCATTTATGGACTTCAGATAACTTTACATGTCTAATCTATTATTTTACTGAAGATATTATCACTAAATTGTTAAAATTCCTTTCTCTGGTTAGTTCATCTTACGTTAATACTAATACAAAGTAATTGTAAATGTCACATGTCTACAGATCTGATTCATTCATGTGCAGGGAAAGTTAACTGCAATCCATGGCAATATTTATTAAATCTATCGTGAAATGGTTTGTATGCAGAAGTCTACATAATGAATCTACTATTGAGTTATGAGTGATTTATATAAAGAGTAAGTTATCTGCTATCTTTGCCAACCTATCCTTTTTTATTTCATACTAATTTCCATCATCTAATATATATATATTGAATATCTTTAGAAAAATTTAACTTTATTTAAATATTCCAAATACCTTCAACTGTTAGTAATAGCTCATCAAACAGGTTAGTATATGCACAACATTTCGAGTAGTATTAGTCTTCCCTCTTCTTCAGGTGTTGCTGACCTGACAAGTGACAGTACTAGCATGTGATTCGAACCTGGGTCCTTAGATTCTTGAGTTTTGAATTTTAAGGTAACGCTCTAACCAACTGTGGCATCCTGCCAAAGGCAACAGTCTGTAGTAATTTCATATACTTATCTATGAGGTTTCTCCTGAATTTTCCATTTTTTCTTAAGAGCAAAGCTGATTAATGGTTTCCAATACATTATATATAATCACACTGAATTGGCTTATGGGATTTTTTGCCATTGTCGTGTGAGCAGCTTCTTTAAATTTTCTTCTTTATATCTTTTCTTCTCTATCCAATATTTTTGTATTTTTCCAATTGAACATGTGTTTATTGGCACATACATGTTCTGCTACCTTAGACACATCTGTTTTTTCTCTTCTAATCATCAGTTTGTGTTCTTGTGAGTGCTTTTCAATGGGATGACTGGTCTCACCAATATATATTCTTCCACATTCACATGGTAGTTCATAGATGCAGTTTTTTCTTTTCATCGTTTCAAGTTTAGTCTTTGTAGATGTAACCTTAAAATTCAAAATGCAAGAATCTAAAGACCCAGGTTTGAATCCCATACTAATATTGTCATTGGTCAGACCAGAAACACCTGAAGAAAAGGAAAGACTAATACCTCTCAAAATGTCATGCATATGCTAACCTGTTTGATGTGCTATTACTAACAGTTGAATGTATTGGGAATATTTAAATAAAGTTAAATTTTTCTAAAGATATTCAATATATATATTAGATGATGGAAATAGCAATATAAAAATACAACTCACAAACCTTCATCAAATAGTAACACATCTCATTTTCTACAAAATTTCAGAATATATTCATATACTGGTTCATTGAATAATCTGTGATATAGCAAAACTTATAACTATACTATTAATTAATCATTATAAAGTGAAATAATAATAATAATAATAATAATAATAATAATAATAATAATAATAATAATAATAATAATAATAATAATAATAATAATAATAATAATAATAATAATAATAATAATAATAATAATAATAATAATAATAATAATAATAATAATAATAATAATAATAATAATAATAATAATAATAATAATAATAATAATAATAATAATAATAATAATAATAATAATAATAATAATAATAATAATAATAATAATAATAAAAAAATAATAAAACTATTCAAAATAATATATTTCTCATTTGTTTAGATATTTAGTTCATTCAAATATTCACTTATATATTTCTTTATATACTCAGAGTGTATTAATAATATCTTAAATATTTAAATTAAATATATAACAAAGTAATGATTATAAGTTCATCCATTAATTATTTCTACCATTATATTTTATATTGCAATCTTTGCTTTAAAAAAACAACACCATCATAGATAGTCAAAATAAGAGTCATAGATCACAAGACCCTATCTCTTAAGCTTGTAAGTTATAAACAGTGAGGATTGCCAATTCCTCAACAAGCTTTGTGATAAATGCTTAGCCAGAGCCATCACTTAAAATATCTCTGTCAGGAACCCCCAAACCTCTGACCATGGTTTCATGCTTTGGCATTCCTCAGAGAGATGCCAGGGTAGGTTCAGACACTAGATCTAAAAATACCAAGCCAAGCACTTATCTAAAAGTTATATATTGAGTGGAAAATCTGAAATTTTCAGACATCTACATGTCTTCAAACCCAGCTATCCAACTCAGCTATATGGGGCTGATAGATCTTCAGCCATACCATATATTAGTAGTCTTAGCAATATAACATTGCATAAGACTTAAGGCAGAGACTATAAACAGTGAAAATAAGAGTCATAGATCACATGACCCTCTCTCTTAAGCTTGTAAGTTATAAACAGTGAGGATTGCCAATTCCTCAACAAGCTTTGTGATAAATGCTTAGCCAGAGCCAGCACTTAAAATATCTGTCAGGGTCTAGTGTCTGAACCTACCCTGGTACCTCTCTGAGGAGTGCCAAAGCATGAAACCATGGTCAGGGGTTGGAGGGGGTCCTGACAGATATTTTAAGTGCTGGCTCTGGCTAAGCATTTATTACAAAGCTTGTTGAGGAATTGGCAATCCTCACTGTTTTTAACTCCATCATAGGTATCGTATATTTATTGGATCATTTTATTAATGTTAAAATCACTTCACTCATCTGAAGATTGTCCTTGATTAACTCATTCCACTATTAATAACCTTTACTTGTTATGAGTATAAATTAATCTTTTATAATGTATTAATTTTCTTTATAAACTTTTGATTTTTTTTTTAATCATCAAATTGTTAAGGAATTTCAAATGAAATTTTATTTATAAATTTCTAAAATATAATTGTAATAATTTTCTTATTATCACCATAAGCAGGATGACAACCTTGGCACTAACATGGGCTTTGAATGTTCCATCATCAGATTTTCAATGAAATGGATGGCTGAAGAGTTGTGGTTTGGAGTAGTTTGAAACCTGTCCATTAAAGTATAAAGATTGGCTATCTTAATATAAAGCTGGGCACTGATTGTATATGTGTGTGACGATAGTAATCTGGACCAACTGATGATTGCTGGTTTAGCATGAAATACGAATATTGGTGATTATTTATCTTTTCAACATGTGTTTGATCAGGTGGGTCAGCAATATGAGATGGCATGGAGAGTTGAGGGTTGTGTGAAAGTCTGAGTTCGAATCCCTTATATTACATTATATATGTGCAGGTGTGTGTAAGCCTGTACAGTGTATTAATTTACATATTTAAAAACAATGCATTAAAGGTCTGCCCATCCCTCGCATATGTATATAAATTTATTATTCTCCAGTACAACATGAGGGATCAGAATGAATAAATGGTCAACATGGGCAGAATGACAACCTTGCCACTAAGGTGGGCTTTGAACGATCCATCATCATATTTTCAATGAAAGGGATGGCTGAAGAGTTGTGAGAGTAGTTTGAAGACTGTCCATTATAAGTATGAAGATTGGCTACCTTAATATAAAGCTGAGCACTGATTGTATATATGTGTGAGGATAGTAATGTGGACCAACTGATGATTGCTGGTTTAGCATGAAATGCGTATATTGGTGATTATTTATCTTTTCAATATGTGTATGATCAGGTGGGTCAGCAATATGAGATGGCATGGAGAGTTGAGGTTGTGCGAAAGTCTGAGTTCGAATCCCTTATATTATATATGTGCAAGTGTGTGTAAGCCTGTACAGTGTATTAATTTAAATAATTTTCTATACTTTATTAATTTGATAATCCAGTATTTATACTAATATATTAGTTTCTAAATATTTATCAGTTAATTAAATCATTGGTATTAATATATTCATAAATAATAAATCTATTTTGCCATTTTCTTTCATTATTTACCTATATTTATATTTAAAACTTTTTTTTAAATCTTTAATAAAAATTGAAGACTAATGCATGTTCGAATGTAATTTAGCAAGAGAGGAAAAAATTCAATTAAGATACAAATAACTACATCTTGACTTCCATTTATACAATAGTACATTTCTTAATTCACCGTTGGTGTATAATTTTTAGAAAACACACACACATGTAACAGAATATTTGATTTTGTAGGAGTCTCATTATGTCCTTAATATTTTAACCCAAATGAATTGAACGACCTCATTAATAATTTGAATCTCTCACAAGAATCTTCTAAATTGCTTGTCTTTAGATTGAAAAAAATAATAAATAACTGAAACACACAGGCTTATTATATAACTGTGTTTATATATATGTAATATATAGGTATATGAGCATAGACTTTCACATGACCCACCACTCTCCACACTATCTCATCACTGATACACTTAAACACATATATGTTGAAAAGATAAATAATCACCAATATACATATTTCATGCTAAACCAGCAATCATCAGTTGGTCCAGATTACCATCTCTACCCATATATGCTATAAGTGCTTAAATATATATTAAGATAGCCGAACCTCACACCTTAATTGACAGCCTTCAATATACTCCCCATTCCAACTCTTCAACCGCCCATCCAATTGAAAATCTGATGATGGAATGCTCGAAGGCCACCCTGAGGCTGAGATTCTTGTCACACCCATGTTGACCTAAGGTCACTCTGACCCCTCATGTACAGGACATAATCCATTTAATACATATACAAGGGATGGCAGACATCTCTACTTATGTAATAACTGAAACACACAGGCTTATTATATACCTGTGTCAACATGGGTGTTGACAAGAATCTTTGCTTCAGGGTGACTTTCGAGCATTCCATCATCAGATTTTCAATTGGATGGATGGTTGAAGAGTTGGAGTGTGAGTAGATTGAAGCCTGTCTATTAAAGTGTGAAGTTTGGCTATCTTAATATATATATTTGAGCACTTATAGCATATTTGTGCAGAGATGGTAATCTGGACCAACTGATGATTGCTGTTTTAGCATGAAATATGTATATTGGCGATTATTTGTCTTTTCAACATATGGGTGTTCAAGTGTATCAGTTATGAGATAGTGTGGAGAGTGGTGGGTCGTGTGAAAGTCTGTGCTCATATACCCTATATATTAAAAATAATATTTCACAAAAAATGCTTTTATTTAATTTGATGAGTAATGGAACTAACAACCAAAAAAATAATTTTTATAGTTACTCTACACATCGCGTTTTATATAACAACAAAATAGAATATTTTTTATGAAACATTTTTTTATATATTGTTTTTTAAAATTTTGATATTTTTCAATTTACACCATCTATTTCATATCACTGAAAACTTACTGAACCATGTATCAACTTGGTTTGAAATTTAGCCCTCAACACTCTTAGCTGGTCAATTTCATTATTAACTTGATATACTGCATTGTCAGTGACACTTCCACTTGCACATGTTCAAAATTTGAAGAAAATTCATTTGATAGAAGTACACCTGGGTCTCGTTTTACGCGATAGATAGGTTCGTCAGAAAATACGCGCAAACAAAATCGCGCAAAAATAGACGTAACTTACATTGAAAAAGGGGGTGTGTGGTCTGTGATTTTTTAAAATTCGCATAAAAGCAAAGCACCAACATAAAATTACTTTAAAATTCATGCAAAAAAAAAAATAAGGAAATAAAATATGACTGATAAAAAATTTCAAATTTGAAAAAAATTGATACAATTTTTTTTTAACTATAATATTTAATTTTATTCAAAATAATATATTTTTATGCATAATTTACAGTACAGTAATTTACATTTTTTTTATACACGTTTTAATTATTATAGCTATTTGCCAAAAAACATGTTTGTTTGCAAACAACTAACGCCAACTTCACCCTCATGTTGTGTCAATGGTTTTCTGGTGACAACGTAATTAGTAATTAATCTTTGAGATGATGATTTTATTAATTGTTTATGAAACTAACAACTAAAAATTAAATTCTTATTTTTGCCTTTAATTTTCAATTCCGTTTAAAAATCAAATTTCACATCACATTATTTCAAGTCACCGTAAGTAATTTTTAAATTGTTAATTACAATTAAAAATCAGATTTTAATTTTTAATTGTCAAATTTAATTGTGCCTACTGCTATTACTGACCTTTTAAAAATAAACTTGTGGACACTAAATGATTAATAATTGATTACGTTCTTTTTTAAAAAGCAAAAACAGAATGTGATTTAAAATGCAAAATTAACATGCGCAATGTTTGAACAAATTTACATTATAATCTTGTAAAATTTAATGTGTGTATACATAAAATGAGGAAATCATGATTTTAATTTCATTATTGCATAAAATCTTACTATTATAAAGCACTGAAAATATTGAAATTACTAAGTTGAAAGTTGAATTCCAATAATGTGCTATTATTTTCAATATAACATAAGTGCATTGAATTTATTATTTAAAGTAATAGCGCAATATCGGAGTTCGACTTCTGGTGAAACATGAATCGCGTAACTTCAAAATCATGTTAAATAAGTCTGCGTAAAAAGAGACCCAGGGGTATATCAAAAACCAGTTAAATAAATAAAGACACAAATGAAATTTCTAAGTTAACTTGTTTAATCTCCAGGCACCATATTAAAGTTTTTAAAAATCTGACTTGAGACACAATTTTCACAATAACTTCAGTTTTAATAATGTTAGAGCAAAAGAACTTGGCATTGATAGAAACTAGAAAAACTACGGAAAACAATAAGGCTAAGATAAATAGTGATTACAATTTTAAAAATAAGAAAAAAAAGAAATTTCAACATCCACATAATTATTACTTTATTGTTTGTTCATAATTTCTAATTTATCATTATGTTTAAATTACATCTTCATTGATAGTTTCTTTGTATTGCTCACAAAATTATCTTTCCAACCATATATAATACTTCATACCTGAGATAATCCATAGATCCAGAATCTACAAAAGTATTCGCATAAGAATTCTTCATTTTTATCTTGAACCCCAAAAGTTAACAAATTTCAAAACCATCTATAAGAAAAAGATTCATCCTAATAAAAGATACAAAACAAATCATTTCCAGAAGGTGGATATATATTTGTCATTATAACAATCGGCTTTTTGTCTATCTAAAACTAGAAATTGTAAGCTACCGTCTGCACCACTGATGAGTTTCATCTCTCTATTTTATATTTTTTGTGTACATCAGTGATGTTTATATTCCTTATGCACACCAGTGATAGTATCTTATTATATTTATTGTCCCACAGAGATATAATTTATTTGCATATAGCTCATTTGCTAGCTATGAACTTCATGCGATGCAAGATGTGACAAAACTCTGATCCCACAGCATGAGTATTAAGGCATAGGCAAGAATCATAATTTGATTCTTTGCCTGCATACAATTTCATGTGGTATATGCATAACCATTGTGGCTACCACAACACACACACACACACACCATTTGAAATCTCTCTTTATTGGTTTTAAGTATTTATATTTTCATATGGTAACTATGCCCAGTAAATTTTGTGATAGCTTTATCAACTGAAACCTTTCTGTACATTTGATAATCAGTCTATTTTTTACATTGCACTGCTCTATATATGTAAATCATTACTGTTATACGAACACAAATATAAACACAATAAATCATTAAACCTTTTGAGAATCATTATGTTTATAAAATAAGGTTGCTTTAAACTTGGGTCAGAGACCCAAAATTACACGGTATAAAAACCACTTTTGTTATTTTAATAAATTTATATACTGTATAATAGAGACATGGTACAAATACCATTTTTGTTATACAGTATTTGAATAAATTTAAATACTTTATAATAAAGAGCATAAATGATTTTATATAATTTATATACTACAATTTTTGCACAATTTTTTTTATCAAATAATAAATGAAAAAAGCCATGGGGGTATGGCCAGCCATGTGGGTATGGCCGGCCATGGGGGTATGGCCAGCCATGGGAGTATGGTCAGCCATGGGGGTATGGCCGGCCATGGAGGTATGGCAGTATTAATCTGTAGTAGAGAACTTCAAACCCAGAGTCTTCGTAAACTGTTCTGCAATTACGTTCCGAGGCATATTATTATTACTGGATACATTTCAGTTTTTTCTTTGCTTTTTGGGTGGTAATAGGGTTTCTTCTTCTGATGTCAAAGCAAAAGATTCTAAATCTCTGCACGTAACGCTATCCTCAGAATAGAAACAGCAAACTCCTCGGAGCTGGTAGAATCCATTTCAGCCATTTGTTTTATTTACATACTATTTTTTCCATATAATGTATACATTGTACAGGTTTAAACCTGCATATATATGTAATATATGAGGTTTCGAACTCAGACTTTCACATGACACCACTCTCAGTGCCATCTCATATTGCTGACCCACCTGATCACACACATGTTGAAAAGATAAATAATCACCAATATACATATTTCATGCTAAACCAGCAATCATCAGTTGGTACAGATTACTATCCTCACACACATATATAATCAGTACTCAGCTTTATATTAAGATAGCCAATATTTATACTTTAATGGACAGGCTTCAAACTATTCCAATTCACAACTCTTTAGCCTTCCATTTCATTGAAAATCTGATGATGGAACGTTCAAAGCCCTTGATAGGGATTATTTATCTTTTCAACATGTGTGTGATCAGATGGGTCAGCAATATGAGATGGCTCTGAGAGTGGTGGGTCCATATAATGTAATAAATTGAGGAAATAATAATAATAATTGACCTTATTCATAAAAAAAATAATAAAAAATTCATTTTTTGTCAGAGAAAAATATGGCATATACTTACTGAAAGAGGAAAAAAAGGTGTAGATACTGATGGTGTAGAGGCTTGCATAGTCTACTCAAGTTTTTCTGCAATTCAAAAAAGAATACGAAAATTTCAGCAAATCAGCACACAAACGTAAAATGCACTATAGGAAAGAAAGAGGTTTTAAAGCATTTAAAAATACACTTTATTCTCAAAAATTCTTTTTCCTTACCCTTACACTCAAAAATCAAACACTACAATTTGTGCTTAGTTTCTTGGAGCTAGTCTTTGGATTATAAAGGAAATTTGGTAAATGTCTCAAAAAACATTTTTCTAGGTTTATAGCATTCCCTTTGTAATATTTTTGTTTTGTTTTAATAGGCAAATCATATTAACACAGAGGCCAAATTCTCCATACAGTAGCGCCACTCAGTGCAACCCAAAGTAATCAATAGATGCAGGAAGGTTTGTGCATAAAATCCCTATCTAGTGTCTACTCATCCAATTTTCTCAGACTGAAAGTACCAAACTCTCCATACAGTAGTGCCACCAAGTGGAAGCCTTCATAATCAATGAGTGCAGAAAGATTTGTGTATAAAATCCCTATCTAATGCCTACTCATCCAATATCCCCAGACTAGTTACTAGCTTGTGTTGATGTGATGTTTGATGGTTTTATACTGTATTAAAATATATAATATGACTGACACTTTTATAGCCGAAAAATGTTTAACTTTGATGAATTCAAGTTAAAGATATCATCATCTGCTGGAAAGACATTATTTCAGCAATTCATATTAAAATAATTTTGACTGTACCCCCCCCCCCTTGGCAAATTTTCATCATTTGAATACCTTGGATTGTAATTTATTTATTTTCATTTATGGTTGCTGTTTTATTTAATGACCAAAGATAAATGTTACAATCATTATTTAGAGCAGTTTGGCAATTTTTATGAAAGACTGACTTTCTGTTAGTTTACTCTTACATTCTTTATTTCATTAGCATATGGTGCATTAGATATTCAAAGCAGTTTTATAAACACTTGTGAAAACTAATGTTCCAAATTGATTAAACAAATCTCATTATACACTCTGATGAAATAAAACACTTTTTGTGCATTCGTCCCTCTTTAAATTAATTGTTAGCTTCGTGGTAGCAAATAAACACTTCTGATGTGATGTGATGTAATGTAACTTCTTCTTAAACGAAGTCAAGAATCTCTCAGCAATTATTCCCAGAGAAACCTGTTAGCTACTTAATTTTACATTCCCCAGTTTAAGTTTTCCCATACTCTGCTCCATCCCATTTCTATCGCTAACATAAGCGTGTAGAAAACGTATAAAAGAAATTACATCTAAATGACAATCAATTACCCAGTACAATACTTTCGTTTAATTTTGACTTTATTTCTAATTATATTTTAGATTACCTTTGCGGATTAACTTGTATGGAAATTAAAGTTTATTTGAATTTATTTGAAAATATTTAATGTATAAATTTTCTTTTACTCAATTTTTGACTTGTTAAAGAAATACGTTTTATTAATTAAAATTTAATAATTTATTTGTTATATATATACCACCATTTAAATCTTAAAAGTTGCTTTTTTAAAATCACACAAAAACATATACAAAATAATTAAATTTACTAAATTTAAAACTAAAAATTGAATTTATTTAAATACTTAACTAAATATAGGGAATTTGAACTCAGAATTTCCACCTCCTTTACTATCCACACTATCTCATACTATTGATACACATGTCCACACACATGCAGAAAACATAAATAATCACAAATATCTGTATTTTGTGCTAAACCAGCACTCATCAATTGGTCAAGACTACCATCTCCAATACATATATATATAATCAGTGCTCAGTTTATATTAAGATAGCAAATCCTTACACTTTAATGTACAAGCTTCAACCCACTCCATTCTGCCAATCTTTATCCATCCATACCATTGAAATAATTAACATGAAATATGGGTGATTATTTATCTTTTCTACATGTGGTCATGTGTATCTGTGATATGAGATAGTATGGATAGTTGAAGGGTGCTTGAAAGTCTGAGTTCAAATCCCCTATATTTATTATGAAAATGGGTATTCGTATATTTTTTTAGTTTGTGACTATTAATATATATATATATGTGCTCTGTGCACAGATAATGAAGCTATTATATGTAAGTAAAATTATCAAAGCGCTCTCAGAACAGTTTATAGTCCCATATTCATGGCTACTTGTGTTTAGTTAAGAACTGTAATATTAATGCAAATTTATGCAAATTCATATGGAGATGCTAGATGGACCATTTTCGAGAAAGAGAAAAGCAGGCCTCTCTTCTATTGATTGCTGCTGGGTCACTTATTATGTAGTAAGCTTCCCTGATTTTGCGTTTAATATTGTTTACTTCAGAGCAAATGACACTGGCTGTGGTGGATAGAAAGGCATGGCCAGTGTCTCTCTCATGCTCAATGAGAATTGAATTGCCTTCAAGCTTTGTTTTAGTTTTGTGACTATGTAATTTTTCAATGAACATTAATCCACACACATTTATTTATATATGTATACTGAAATTTTGTTCTACTTGTGGCAATTTGTTCTTAATTTAATTTCTCCATGGATTTTCTGTCTTATTTTGTCTGCCTAACTATTCCATCCTATTTATAAACTAAATCTATATGGATAAAATAAAATGTTCATTATGAAATAATTATTATAATAATAAAGAAAAATAATAGGGATATTTTATAAATAATTATAATAAATCACAGAAGTATTTTCAGATTAATTTCTTAACGTTCTTCAGTTGAAAACCATTTAAATTAAAATATAGTGGAAGCAAATATTATCATGCCTTATTTATATATTGGACTATGATCATCATCTAATATAAGTATTGAATTGTCTTTAGAAAAATTTAACTATTCAAATATTCCAAATATATTGAACCGGACATTTTTCCGATTCAAAAGTCTCATCACAAAAATAAAACTAACTTTGTTTTAATAAAGTTTTAAAAAGAAAACTATTTGTCAAGCATTGGTGGTTGAGAGGTCAACACATTTGCTTTATAAGCAGTTGTCCCAGGTTAGCGGGTTCGTTTCCCGGCTGATGCTATGACACATGAAAAAAAGAAAACTATTTTAAAGTTTTGTTTATAAGAGTATGTGTAATAACATACATATCCATTTTTAAAATTTGGTCATTTCTATTTTTTTTAATAGATTTTCTTTTTAAAATATTTTTCTTTTGGTCACTTGTTTTTTTTTTAATCAAAGTAGTTAAAGGCAAGCATTTTAGTTTTGGAAAGTTTTTTTTTTTTAATTGCATTCTTGTTGTGTTGATTGTAATCATTTTAAACTTATTTTAACTAAAGCTGAGACTTGTTTTTACATTTTTAAAAAATTAATTATGAATAAGATTAACCCTGGTTAGAATCTTTAATTAAGATTAAGTCTGAGATAAAGATTTTCCCTGGGTGAAAAATATTAGTTAAAAGATGTTATGGAAGTTAAGAGCTCATATAAATAGCTCTAGGATTCAGACTAATTTTTCTTCAGCCACTGATATTTATTCTGCTTGCTTAGTTTTGCTTCGACTTTTATTACACCCATTGTGAGTTTTCTTTGAATTGCCATGCTGCTATCAATTTGCAAGGTTGCTGTCTGTTTCTAGGAACCAATGCCAAAACTATATGATATGAAGAATTGCCTCAACATCATGCCATGCTAAACCAACTTAAAGATGTCCCCAGATCCCAATTCATCCCTGCAAAATCATGTCATAAGAACTCAAACAAGAACTGATCCCAGACATTTCCTCCTGCATCCTGAACAGAAAATGGAAACCTAAAGTCTTCAGCGAAATTCTCCAGTAGAATGAACTATGTGTGCCATGCTGAAAGACATCACCCAGTCTTAACCTTATACCTCTAGGTAACATCTTTCCATATTCTTACCAGGGTTTTAAAGTCTCAGCTTAATCTTAAAAAGTAACCTAATTTCATATCTTTTACCTAGTCAATTGAAATATTTTAAGCATTTATTATATGTATTTTCTGGTTGTATTTTAGTGTGTCTTGAAATCTTAGTTTTAAGACTTCATGTTTGTTTTGAATTTATTTGTCAGAGCATGTATTGAGAGCTTATTTCGTAAAGCTATTTACATTTATAATTATATCACTTTCTTAATAAATGCTTGGGCAGATGTAAATAATTTTCTGATTACTTACATGTCTCCTATTAAGACTTTTAATTATTTTATAGCAGCTTAAGTTTGGCCAATCATTTGGTTGGTGATTCACCAGTTATATATTTGTTTTTCCTTGAATCAGAGATTTGTTTGTCTAAAGAGCTATATAAGCTGGAGTAAATTCTAAGATGTCCTATTTTCATTAAATTGGAGATTTAAGTTTTTTCTCATACTTCAATTCATACTCCATCATATTCACTTATCATATTTATTTTTCTTGCATTTGTAATCAACCATGGCAATCTTCAACATGATTGACCATGCAGTGTTTCTTGCGGACAATATGATGTCATCAGTCAATAATCTAGTAATCACTCACCCATGATGGTTTCATTGATTCATGGAAGAATCCTTCATTTGTAATTTGTTTTAAGACTTTGTGAATAAGGAAACTGGAGTTGCTTAGGTGAATCTTCAGTTGAAAGAAAATTCTTCCCTCCCTTTTAAAACTCTATTAGAAAATTATATGCCTGATAGAATTTAATAAAACCACACTTATTTTTTTATATATCTCTGTACTTGCAAAAAAAAATTTATATTAATTTTTAATAAATTTTAAAATTATATTAACTAACGTTTGTCCAAGCTTTATTTTCTCAATTGTATGAACAATATTATTGAGCTCGTGCTCTTCCTGAGTTTGGTCAGGGAAAATCATCATCATCATTTACTTTTGAGGATGGTAAACAAATTATCCAGGTACACAGTGATGGGGTGGCACCCTCCATGATCAAAAGAAGAAAGAACCATCCGGTACATAAGTATTTAAATTTTAGCACAACCAACATAGGGCTTCAAGTTTAAAGCCCATGTGAGATTTTTTTCAGACAATTGAGGAATATTTCAGGTGTAGGAGGCAAGATTTTGTAGGTAGGAGTTAGTTTGTTTAATTATGGTATGGATTGTTGGGGCAGTTTGGTTTTATCTATATTGGCAGTAAATCAGAGATGTTTCAACACATTTTTCTGTCTTTAGAAAAAAAGAGTATTTATATTTTCCTATTATGCTAAGCAAGCTTTCAATTATTTATAGTCATATTTGTAGCGTAAGTAGTCTGCTGAAAGCAGTCTTATTTATTCTCAAGTGCCTGGGTGATATTTAAATGAGGTGTGCAAGTAAATAACTTGATTCAAGTAGACCATTTCTTTGATAAGGAAATTCAAGATTCTTTTTTATTAATAGTGTGGGCATTGTCAGAAATATGTCATGTTTCTTTAAACTTCTTGTCATTTTATTCAGAATGTAAGCTTTTGTTGGCTCAAAGGGATGACCATGTTGTCAAGCATTGGTGGTCGAGAGATCAGCGACAGCTGCTTTTCAAGCAGTTGTTCCAGGTTAACGGTTTCCCTTCCGGGCTGATGCTATGACACATGAGAAAAAAGGGATGACCATGTTATGCTCTGAAAGGATTGATTTAATGTCAGAGTTGGCCTGAGCATGGTTATATTAATATGTAAGCTGTGCTACTCTAGTTTTGATATTTGATCATGTCTCCCCTAATTAAACTGCAGTGCAAACTGAATTACTGCAATCGATCCTATATATGATTTGTAAAGCCTATTCTGGGGATAGCTTATCCTTAATGTTATTTATGAATCAGTTTAGAGAGGGAGTAGTCCTGAAACTAACATTGTATGTGTTTTCCTGAAGGTTTGTGATGATAGTGTTCTAGTTGTATTTTTATATTGGACTCTTTCCATCATCTAATATGTGTATTGAATGTCTTTAGAAAAATTTAACTTTATTTAAATATTCTAAATACATTCAACTGTTAGTAATATCACATCAAACAGGTTAGTATATGCACAAGATTTCAAGAGGTATTATTCCCCTCTCATCTTCAGGTGATGCTGTCTGACCAGTGACAGTACTAGTACAGGATTCAAACCTGGACCCTTAGATTTTTGAGTATTTGGCAGGATGACTCAGTTGGTTAGTGCATTACCTTAAAATTCAATACTCAAGAACCTAAGGGTCCAGGTTCATATCCCATACTAATACTGTCACTCATCAGGCCAGTAACACCTGAAAAAAGAGAGGAGACTAATACTTCTCAAAATGTGGTGCATGTACTAACATGTTCGATGTGCTATTACTAACAGTTGAATGTATTTGGAATATTTTAAATAAAGTTAAATTTTTCTAAAGACATTCAGTACACAGACTAGATGATGGAAAGAGTCCAATATAAAAATATAACATTGCATGTGCCTGAGCAAATATTATAAAAATATGATATAATTCTGGAATGTACGATATGCCAACCAGGGTTTTGTATCAGGTTGTGGTGGTCTGTGTCTAATATAATAAAATTTTTGACAGTATTGATAAGAGATTTATGTCTTTTACCCTATTTCACACAAGTCTTTGATGTACCCTTCTGCGTTGGTTTTACAGGCAGCTTTGTATTTAAATGCAGTACAATGTATATATCTTTAATTACAAATGGTTCTTGGCAAGTAAATCGCTAATTTATAAAGTCTACTCCCATTTGCATTTCAAAAATAGCGCTTTGTCTTTATATACTCTCATTTGAGCATATGTGTATTTTCAATTATAAATAATTCCAATAAAAACAATTACATCATGTAAAATATGAGAATGTGTGCATATATTTTTAATGAATATTTTTTAAAAGCATACTGTTTTTGTCAATGACGTAAGTGGCTTATTTTTATGAAAGTTAAATAAGCTTTCACCATATGTTAGCATGTGTTTAACAGATATGGGTTATCATTTGTTCTGTTTATATATGAATGTAATAAACACACACTCATATAAATATAATTAAATATTTTATTCACACATATATAATAATATATTTACAAATCAATGCAATAACGTTTTCTGTACTGTATGCCTGATACATCATGCAACTATTAAAGGAAGAAATTTCAGATGTCTTTCTAGGTTACCTAACACTTTCAGCTGTACCATGACAACTTGCCTCATGTATAGGTATTATGACATTTCCAACTGTTCTGTGGCAACTTGTCTCATATTTGGCTTATGATCTAGAAACTTCCAGTTTTAGCATGATCTTGCCTCATTGATTTAGCCATGAAATGGTGTACCGGTCGAAAATGTATGTCCATCCAACAAGACTTAGAATCTAAGCAAAGTACCCCAAATCCAATCATGCCCAAGATGCACAGGTTGTGAGCAATCATGAATTCTAACCTATTTGCCCATTCCCCAAATCTATAACACTATGGACAATACCCACAGTGATATTACATAAATTAATTATTTCCAGGCCTGATGCTACCTCGGCTGATGATGATGATGAGAGATTGAGTGAACCCAAGATATGTTAAAAACATACATAAATATAAATATGATTAAGGAGATTCGAACAACTGGATTATGTTTTTAAAATTATAAATATTTATTTTGACAAAATTCAAGATTATTTTCTATATGTATAATCAATTTCACACAGTTTAAACTTTTATTTTGGTTACAAATCTTTGACAATCTTGATACAATTATTTTATTTTAATGGATATCAATTTAGTGCAGCAGTTATAATACTGAACATATATTTAAAATAGGATTTTATTCAATGTTACAAAAATAGATTTATCTGGGTGGTTTGGTGGCTGTTTTATACATTTAAAAAATATATATATATAAAAATACAATACAGTTTCGCTGATTATACGATTTTAATAGGACGCCAAGTTTACTTTCCATTTATAGACTTTATTTACAACTAACCCTTTGATCAATAAGCAGACTAAAAACATCATTTATTTTACATTTTCAACATTTAACGATAGAATATTGCAAAACTCTATAAATACGGGAATGGCTTATTTCAATAAAGGGGAGGGCAGCTTCATGAGAAGTTGGATCTAAACTCCAACTAAAAACATTATAAAGAGAAAACGTTTCATCATCACATATTATTACGATTTATTTTGCTAAACAGGCCAGAAAATTAACTATAAGAAATTGTGGTGCTAGCATTATGTTAGTGAGAGAGAGGGTGGCACATTTGGCCAAGAAAACATTCTATTTGAAGGTGGTACTCCAGCTTCAGGCTGAGCAGTACCTAATGCAAAAGTTACGTAGGAAGTTGCTATGGATCCAGTTTGCGGTAAAGAGCTTCAACTACACTAACCGGCTTGTTCCAGGTAGTAGACTTAGACCCCTGTTATGAACGAGAACAATAAAAAAAGGATGGAAGGCTTCGAATCCCTGAAATGAGGTACAGGTGAATCAAAGCAGTATATAAATATATACTTTACAGAGAAGAATGATAAACAAAGATGATCATGAATCCCTGGAATGAGGTACAGGTGAATCAGATCAAGCCCTATGTGGCTTATTAATAATATGATCTATGCTAACAACGCTATTATAAAATATGAAATCATTGGTTTTAAATACTAAAATAAAGCCTTAAGCAGTTTAACAAATACATAATGATATGATAAAAATAATGACCCGATGTAAGATAATCATTTATCAAAAGTTAAAACTATAATTAAAGAAACATGCATTGCTCCCCATTCTTGAATCAATACTATTTTGTTTAACATCTAAAAAAATGTAAAATTCACACACTTAAAAGTGTAAATAACAAAATAGATTTAAGTCACCAGCCTTTTTGGTGATAATGATCAATAAAGAAATTAATAAATTTAACAGATACCAATATCTACCCCAGATTGCAAAGTATTTATACATTTTGTATAAATTTATGATCAAATATTTTTTTAAAAAGCATATATTTATTTAAAATACAAACTCAATCTTACAAGCTATTTAGAAATAACTAACAAGAACGCATTAATCCCCCCTCCCTTCTATTCAACAGTGGAATATACAAGTTTGTAAGACTAAGTTTGATTCACATTTACAAATATAAATCAAGTGAAAATATAAAAATATCATTAAAATTAAATTATAACCGCACTAAATTATAAGGAAAATAAGAAGCGTGAGTTGGATGAAATATTTTATAATGATTAGTTTAGGTTATAGAGAATCGATACCAAGGAAATAATTATTAGTTTAACATGCTCACTGATTAGCAAGTTAAAAAGAGGTTTAACACAAAGAAAACATTAATTTTAAAGAGTGAAGATTCATGTAAGACAATTGTAATGGCTTTAGACTTGTTACCTCAGGATTAAGTATTGATGAATCTTCTGTGGCAAGCAGCCTTCCTTGATTTAAAACATGTCTCTTGGCCTCGGCAGTTCTTTGAGGGCATAGAAACTTTTTATTGGCAGGAGCTACATTTCGGCATGGTGAGGGAAGGGTAGGTGGCTTAGGTCTCTCTACCCAAAAACCATTTTTGGAAATCAAAAAGATGTGAAGTCGGTTAGCGACTATTGACCAAACTCTGACACAATAGATTTTTTGCCCTATTTATACAAACTTTGAGCTATTCAAAAAATGTTTTTAATTAAACTTAACTCTTAATTAATTTTTAATTTATAGAAATATTTTCTAGATTGTTATTGGAGATGCAATCGTGAGAGAACTGTCCAAAAATAAATTCAAATCAATTTCCAGATTGGAAATAGATTTGATAAAATATTAACAGATATTTTAAAATCAATTAGCTTTGTTTTAAATTTTATTTTCATTAACTTTAATTTAAAAATTCCTTTTAAAATCATGGAAACAAACTAATGTTCCCACCCCTTTAATTATTCTTGGACAGTTAATGACTGCATCTTCCATCTTGAATATTTGTGTAATTATATGAAGAAAAATAATTACAAAGTATTAAAAATATAATTGAGAAAAAAAAGACAAAATTATTTACAATATTTGTTTGTGCTTTTATATATATATATAAGCTCTGTTAATATACGTATATATCTGAGTCACATCTAAAGATATCAAAATAATTAAAGAATTTTTATTTAAAATTTATATTTGTAACTTTTATATATGCTTCTCAGAAATATACATATAGTTTATATACATATGATAAAAAAACAGGATGAAACGTGGGTTGTGGTAGAACAGTGAAACTCAATCTTTGAACTAAGATCAACTGTTTCAGTGGAAAATATGCATACTACCATTAATTAGTAGTTGTTGTCTCCCTTTTATCTTCAAATGTACTGACTATTTATAGCTAGATCCCTTTCCATAATGAAAGCAATCAGATTTATTGAATGTCATCGTCTATTAGTCTGTTTATCCTAGTGGATATATCTTATCTATTCATATATCCATTAGTTGGTAGAGATGAAAGCCCAATTCAATTAAGATAAGATGGAATCTGGACTAGTGCATTAGTTGATGATAAGTTGCAATGTAATCTTCCCACCCATTGGCTAAAATTAGTTTTGGAGAATATAATCATTCAGATGTTTGTATGGGATATCTTCATCACTTGCTCATCTGATCAGGTTTGGTGACTTCATCAGCAGGTTTGACATCTTCATTTGTAGATCTGGTGTCTTAATCTGCAGGTCTAGTGAGTTTGAACTTTGTAGATCATTCACTGCTGGCTGGCAACTCTTGACTGATGTTTGGTGGTCCACAGCTCAATTTTAGCTGGTCTGTGGGCTTGTGGTGTTGTGGACTATCTGTTACTTGAACAGCATTATTTGCAATCCCTTTAATTAATCACAACTAGTGGTACCTATTTGGTGATTTAAACAAACAAGTGTCATGGGACTTGAGCATCTATTTGCATTTTAACTATCTCGATCCCATAACCATATTGCTGATGGGTTATAGACTGTCAAGTTTTGTCCAAAGGTTCAGACCGAGTTTATTATCAGTCACATCTGTGTAGACTCTTTTTGATTTTTTTTTTGTGAACTGGTTCACTTTTGTCACTGCAAAGCCCAGGTGACTGAATCAATCATGATCTAATAAATTGCTATGCTTACCAGCATACACAGCAAAACATAAATGGTTTTACTAAGCATAGGACCAAGAGTAATACTTGATTGCCTTGATAATCAATAATCACTCTCCTATGAGGAAGCAAGTGATGATTATTTTTTAATTAATGATAGCTCACGTTTTTGACACAATGGATAATGCAGACCCATTACTATTTGTGTATCATTAATAATAATTCTGGTTTTGAATCAATTCTGGTCATATTACTTATATAGGCATTGACTTAATTTGATTTTACATAGCCTCTCCAGCTTTTTGAATAATCTCTTCCATTCTTTATCCTGTCTGACATGCTTTTATTATCTACACATTGAATTACAAGAGTGGACATTTACAAATGTGTGTTTTGGTTTGCCACAATTATAACAAAATTTTGTGTTTTTGCCAATTTTTTTTCAAACAGTTTTTATTATTGTCAGCCGGGTATTTGTTTGGTCCAGTTTGATCGACAAATTTAATACTGGATTCCATTTTCTTCAACAGAGCTTCACGACTCATTGTCAACTCAGAGTTGCCTGAGTTAGAGCTAAATCAAATGTGACAAGTTCTATCATCAGTTTGAACTTAAGGTTGTGGTCTTTTGTCCCACAAATGAAATGATCCCTCAGAGCTCCATTTAAGAAGAGCTTAGTCTCACATTTAATGCAAGATTAGGGCTTAGTCTCACATTTAATGCAAGCTTCATAAGCCCAGTGGCAAAATCTCTCTTTTTGCCCCCCCCCCCCGTGTACTAAGATTGAAGTGATAATTCTGCCATATCATTAATGGTTTGGGGAGATAAAGATTGTCAGTAGAGATAGCACTTCACCAAATTCATGCTAAGCCAGAAGCATGGGAACTGCTTGTGCTCATAAGATGTTATATCTTTGAGATTTACAGATAGTCTCAAATGCAATATATTTTAAGTCAGGCTTTTTAATTTGATTAGCTTGCATAAGCAAAAGGATGTGATTCATGTAGATTGACCAATTTTCAGGATAACCGGATTGAATTCTTTTGATGAGCCAATTTTAGCCATTTCACTTTTTTTTCTGCCATGAGAAGAGGAAACATTTTTTTCTTTATAGTTAAAGAATAATCACTCACATCACATGATCACCATTCTTTATGCTTATACAAGCCAATTTACACAAGCTAAACTCTCTTTCCAGTAGTGATACTCAATGCATTCTTCTTGCATCCAATGATTACTCTGGCTTGCACTGAGTGGCACCACTGTATGGAGAATTTAGTCTCTGGGTGTGAATAATCACTCATGTTTGATTTTTTAATTTTTATTGATGCAATAATATATTAGCTGTCAATTTTTTGTAATTAATGACAAAGATCTAAACAACCCACAGGGATCAGACATTGTCATTTTAAACCTTTTCCCACCTATTGGGGGAGGGGGATATTTGAATTTAAGCTCACAAGAGCAAAACTTCCTGTCTGTGCTAAATCTGTTAAGTTTTTATAAGAATGTAATAAACATAGCTTCATATAAATATGATTAAATATTTTGTTCACATATATATTTACCATATATTTACAAATATTGCTGGACATATTGCTAGAAGAAATGATAATAGATGGACAATTGAAATCTTAAACTGAATTCTAAGTGATTGTAAAAGATCCAGAAAGAGACCACATGTGAGATGGATGAAATAAGAAAATGTGCAGGGGTGATGTGGAGAAAAGTGGCTAGAGATCGAAGAATATGGATTTTGCAAGACCTTCATTCTGCAATAGATTGATAATGGTTGATGATATTTACAAATATATACAATAATGTTTACTATAACATATTCCTAAGATGTTGGCTCAATATAGCATTTGGCTGCAGTGTAACTATTGAAGGAAGAGACTTGTTGCCCTCCTAAAATTTAGCTAACATTTCCAGCTATATCATGACAACTTGTCTCATGTGCAAGTATGATACTTCCAGTTGCTTTGTGACCACTTGCCCCATACCTGATTTATGATCTAGCAATTTCCAGTTTTAGCATGAACTTGCCTCATTACTTTAACCATATAATGGACAATGTGCACACTGCCATTCAGCTTTGTCAGTTAATAGTTGTTGTCTCTCTTTTACCTCCAAATGGACCTACTATTTATAGCCAGATCCTCTTCTGCAAGGAATGCAACCATATTTACTAAGCATCATCATCTATTGGCCTATTTACGCTATTGCATATATATATCTTATCAATTCTTGCAAAAAAATCAAATCATATATTATGTGACTTAATTTAATAAGCTTGTATTACAAATGTTATATAATGAGGATGCCAATAGATCTTAACAGAACAGCCCTGTCCTCAGACTGGTTTCTTATCATACAACATTTGAAATACAAGCTTATTAAATTAAGTCATGTGATATATGACATTTTCTTGTAATTATTGTTATTGCTCTTAAGGCTTTGGTGATTTTATTTTGCTAAAGATATTAATATATGGTTATCTGAACTTAGTTCAGGCCCATATGGCTATTTAAATTAGATGGTTGGCTTTAAAGACATATGGATGTCTGAAAATTTCAGATTTTCTACTTAATAGATAAACAATAGATAAAGTGCTAGGCTTGATCTGGTATTAAATCTAATGCTTGAATATCCTAATGCCTCACTGATGAAATCCAGAGGTAGAAACCGATCTGAGGATAGGGATGTTCTGAAAAACTTGTTAAGAGCTATTTGACATGCTCATTATATTGAATCTTATCAATTCATATATCCATTGGTCAGTAGCGATGAATGCCCAATCCAATCAAGATAAGATGGAATCTGAACAAGTCCATTAGTTGAAGGTAAGTAGTGATATATAACACCTTAGTTCTAAACATTATTTGTTAGAATAAACCGAGTTTAAATGCACAAATAATGATAAATATTACTGTTGATTGTGAAAGAAGAGATGACCAGCAGAGAGATGAATGGTTCATCGTCGCAGTATTAAATGTATGGCGACTAAAAAAATCAGATCATTCTGGGGAAATGCGATTCACGTTATCTCTAGACGTCAACCTCAAAAATGATGGAATTCAAAGTAATACTATAGTAATTTAGTCTCAATAAGATCTTATTTCATTTACTAGACACGCAATATTTGACAGAGAATTTTACATGTATTTATTTGCCAGTAATTTTTTTTTTTTCATGTGTCATAGCATCGTCCGGAAAGCGAACCCGCTAACCCGGGACAACTGCTTGTAAGGCAGCTGTGCTGACCTCTCGACCACCAATGCTTGACTACTTGCCAGTAATTTTAAACAAAAAGATATTTCAGCTATAAAATATATAATTAACATTTGTTTTTTTATAATTGATGTCTCCAACGAAATATATACGAGAGGGAAATATCTTAGCCAATCCCTTTTTTCTACTGAGATAATTGACGATAAATCTCTATATTTGATGAAACATGAATTTATTTTGAAAAAAAAACTGACAACTGTTATAATTTTTTCCTTATTTATTTCTTCAAAAACAAACTTGATTTTTTTTTTAAAAAAAAAAAACCCAAACACATTAAAATATAATCATTTGCTTAGTATTTTTTTTCTTTTAAAAGTTTATAAGCTTGAGTAACGACTCCGTCGCTATGCAATAAGTACGCCATTAATAAACATTGCTGTCATGTGACACACATACAAATAGTATAATATTAAAATAATAATAATAAAACATTTTAGACATAATAAAAAAATATGTATATATATTTCACAGTTTTTCGTTGGTAACTTTTTTTTTTGTTTTAGTAAATACGGATTAGAGAAGAAAATCAATTTTTATATTTAACTTTATGTAATTGGAGTATAGTTTTTATATTGTTTTAAATAGCATTATTTGTTAAATAAAGGCATTGTTAGAGAGTATAAATCGATCACGCCAGATTTGTTTCTCGCGTAAGGGGAAAAATATTAGAAGCATATTTAAATTTAACTGAGGTAAGTTAAATCTATGAGATAAGTTTCGTTTTTTTGCTTTATTTCTTTTTTCAAAAAAATTTTCAAAAACTTTTTTTTTTTTTAACTTTTCATTGTTAAGTCTTGTTTATATTCGTCATGGAATTAATTAAACATACCTCAGTACATAATTTCCTTAATTGTTTGAGTTAAAAAGTTAATGTATGTTGTGATTATTACCTTAATTCAAGTTACGATTACTTTTTTGGCATATTCATTAAATTTTTTAATTTTTTGTTCTCCTGTAGCAGTAGTCTTTTAAAAGTATATACGAGTATATCACACTTTCTTTAGAGAAATGATTCTCGAAGAATTAATTAATACTGTATTGTACAAGCACTCAACTGCTGGTCTATAACTTTTGATAGTCTGAATAACAAACAAAAAATTTTCAAAACACTTTTTAAATCGTGATAAGTTATTCGACTATTTCATTATCTATCATTAAATGTTGAATGTCTAGAAAATTTTAAACTTTTCCAAATACAAACAACTGTTAGTAATAACACACAAATGGACAACGTAGGCTAGTAAAAGCCTATTTCAAAACTTACATATTAAGCCTGCATTCTGCCTATCCCTCTTCTATGCATTTAAATGGATACTGTCTTATACGTGAGGGGTCAGAGTGACTTGAGGTCAATATGGGCAGGACAACAATATTGGCATCAGCATGAAATTTGGAAATTCTATCATCAGATTTTCAATGGTGTGGATAGCTGAAGAGTTGGAGATGGGAGTATGTCGAAGCCTGTCCATTAAAGTGTAAGGATTTGCTATCATAATATAAACTGAGCATTGATTATATATATTGGAGATGGTATTCTGGACCAACTGATGATTGCTAGTTTAGCACAAAATACGTATACTGTATTGGTGATTACTTATTTTTTCTGCATATGTGTGGTCATATGTATTAGTAGTGTGAGATAGTGTGGATGATGAAGGGGCTTGAAAGTCTGAGTTCAAATCCCCTATATTTGTATTCTCTAATATTTGTGTTAATATGAAAATACACACATATAACTTAAATATATATAATCACCATAAATCAAACGAATGACAAACTTTTTATCGATTTATTCGAGCGCTTTCAAAGGTCTAAGCCTTCTTTTTTAAGAAATAAACTATGCAAATTAGGGTGGACTAAATATGCAAATAAGGGTGGAATAGATCTAGATATGCCACTTTTTAGATATGGCATAAAATGTCTCTTTTTTATTCATGTCATGTACGTCAGAGATGATATAACATGCCTCTTTCACTTTTCTTCGCAATTTCGTTCCACTCTCTGCACATAACGCGAGGCTTGTCTGGCCTGCACTGATGTCCCATAGAAGCTGCATGCTGCGCAAAAATAGATGGGTGGGATGGGTTCGAAAAGTATATTTTAAAAACAGAATAATGAATATAAATGGATAATCATGAGATTACTATCCCACTAATGTGAAGATGATTCGTGCTGAAAGAGACAATAGCAGAAAAAAATATAAGGAGGCTTGGGCAAATTGCAAAGGATCCAAATGCAATCAACAGAAAGAATTCATGCATTCCATTGCCGAAAAAAATGGAACATTTGAATATCGCATTTACATATTAAGCCTCATTTACATAATAAATTACATCTGTATATAGGCGTAATTTTCCTCCGCTAAATTAACACAACACTATGATTCTGGCAAAAGTTTGCCGAAAGCACGCTTAGTGTATTATAAAAGTCTTGAATTTCAACTTTTACCTTTTTGTAATTAAGTATTTAGAATTAATGACAGATGATGGAAATAGTCCATATTATCACATCCAATATACCACCATCACAAACCTTCTGGAAAACACCTTTTAAATCACTCTATAATACTTAAATCAAACTAGTTTGTTAACCAAAATAATTACTAATATTACTATATATATAATTAAGACGAAAGCGGTCGCTCTTGTCTTTTAAAGTCATTAATCTTGTGTTTAAGATTTGTAGAGGTACCTACGGTCTCATCTTGGTGCATAGTCTTAAGGTTATAGCCTTAATATATATTAGGTAATGAGTATGCGCTTAACAAATTATTACTTACAACTTTAAATTGTCTTAAAAGATTTCTAATTGTAAGAGTTTTACACTGACTCGCTATAAATCTAAAGATTTCGCCAACATTAGTTGTATAGAAATTGTGGACTTAATCAGTGGTATAGAAATTGTGGACTTAATCAGTGAAGTATTTAATAACTTTATGCTCTCAAATCAAAATGCTTTAGATTCGCCTATATAATTAAAAGTAGTTCGAAGACAAGAGTGGCCACTCTTGTCTTTTAAAGTGGTTAATCTTGTGTTTAAGATTTGTAAAGGTCCCTACGGTCACATTTAGATGCATAGTCTTAAGGTTATAGCTTTAATATATATTACTTACATAACGAGTATGTGCTTAACAAATTATTAATTATGGTATCATTGTACACTGACGCAATAACTATCACTTATTTTAAACAGCATAGCTTTAATATAGCACTCTTATTAGTTATGGAAATTCAGTTTTGAATCATATTTACTGTACTTAATATGTATATATACAAAAAAATGAAACAGCCTTTAAATATGCCACATATAATTTGGCAAAGACCTTTCCACTAGTCCTCTAAAGAAGAACACTGAAATTAAAAACATTACCAGACTTGCTAACAGTCAGTGATGAGAATGAGTTTAAATTATAAAGCTTATCTCAAAATTATTTGGAAATCTGGAATATTAGTTGTTTTATTGGAGGAATGTATCCAAAGATAGATTACAAGAGAGAACTATAATTAGGAAAGGTTTAAAGTTTTTTGGAAAAAAAAAAAAATTACTATAGAAGAAATTAAAAGACATTGTCTCAAGATGTGAACCAAAAACTTTGCAACCATCATGTAATATATGTGGACATATCTATGGCTTACAAATTAGATTGTATAGTTAGTACAAAACTTATCTTTAACATTTTTTTGCTACGATGCGGACGAGTTGTGAATTTACAAATACATACATACTGAGTGCACACATATATAACAGGAACTTGTAATCCCCTTTTGTGCATGCACTGTAATGTACATGGGTTTCACATGCTAGGGTTAATGAATGTTAGGATTGATCAAGCAGAACATATTTCATATGAACATTGTAATTGATCGTGATGGACAGACTGGATCTTTGTTAAACTTATTTATTTCTACACTAGCACCAACCATATCTCCTGACCATCATTTCCATAGTTTATCCCTGGTAACTATATTTTTTGGTCTGTCATTATGAGGGACTAGGGTATCACATCTGAGAAATATCCATAGAGCTAGTTCAAGTGCCTACCTCACTTCTTCAACATTAAATTACTTCATTTATCTACAATTGGCTCAAGTGAACATGATAATAATTACACCGTTATCACTTCAGTTGATTAAATGAACATGAGTAATTGTTTAAATCTCAACCTTGCACCTATATAGATATTTTAGCAAAAACCTATTATTGTACAAATATGCACACACATTCTTAAGTTTGTGAAGAAGATGGCAGGACAGTCAAAATGTAAGGTATAAAGTAAAATTGGCTCTGTAGAAGACTGCAGGACAATCAAAATATTATTGTGTATGCATATATAAAGGAAAAGTGGCTCTGAAGAAGTCTGCAGGACAATCGAAACATAAGATTATGTAAGCATAAATAAAGTAAAAGTGGCTCTGAAAAAGACTGCAAGGCAATCAAAACACAAGATTGTGTATCCATATATAAAGTAATAGTGGCTCTGAAGAAGATTGCAGAAAAGTTGAAACATAAGATTGTGTATACATATATGTACAATAAAAGGTTTTTGCTAAAAAGTGTTTAAAGTACAGTGAATGAATTGCATTTATAATTTTATATACTTTAGTAATTTAATTAACCCTGCATAATTGCACACTTACACACTATAATGGTTATTACACTGAAGGGAATCGATATATCAATTAGACTTCTATATAGTTTTTTTTTTGTGTGTTTTATGATAACAATTTACTATATTTGACACACCTAACCAGCATGTATTATAAAAAAATGTTTGATGCATATTTGTAAAATATAATAAACAGTATCATTTACAGAAATATAATGTGATCTATCCTTAGTTAATTACAATATTTTGTATTTGTTATAATATTTTATATTTTAGGCCTAATAAAAAAAAATGGATCAACAAAATCTTACCCATTCCTTAATTGCTTTTGTTATCGCATTTTCTTCTTTAGGATTTTTACTTTTAGCTCATATATTTGGAGTTTTGGTTTTGCTTAGCTTCAAACTGCAATTTTTGGTCAGTTTTCTGATCTTCAAGCTGCAATCATTTGGTTTGGTCAGTTTCCTGGTCTTCAAACTGCAATCATTCAGTTTGATCAGTTTCCTGGTCTTCAATTTGCAATCATTCAGTTTGGCCAGTTTCCTGGTCTTCAAACTGCAATCATTCAATTTGTTCAGTTTCCTGGTCTTCAAACTGCAATCATTCAGTTTGGTCAGTTTTCTGGTCTTCAAACTGCAATCATCCAGTTTGGTCAGTTCCCTGGTCTTCAAACTGCAACCATTCAGTTTGGCCAGTTTCCTGGTTCACTTTTAATTCACATGTACTGGAAAATTGAATGATTATTTATAAGAGTTCTTAATTTCACTCCCATGCCAACCGTATTCATTGCATTTGATTCATTTTCACTTTCTTAGAATGTTAATCTCTTGTCTCTTTTATTTTCTTTATATTTGTTCCTCTTTCATATTTTTCAAGATATTCATCTCTGGTAGACAAATGTCATGGACGAACCAAACATCCTTCAATAATGATGGGTTTACTTTCAGATTTGATTACATTTTAGGGCAATATGTAGGACAGTTTTCTACTTGATCATTATAATATGGCAAAATCAAAATGGACACATACAGGAGGTTTAGCCACATATGATAAATATACATATATACAAACATTATAAATCAGTCAACACTTAACCAATCCCAATATAGATAACAATCTCAAACTGTTGTCAAGGCAACCTTCTTTATATATATAAAAGACTATATTCATCTTTACAAGTCTTCTGCTTTCTCAGTACTATGTCTGCATAGCTCGGATTTTGCAACTTTATATCAGCAATGCTGATTTTTCAAAACGTCGCCTACTGCCGTTTTTTGTTCATGACATAAAGAGAAGAAAAGATCAAAAGATTTTGATCCTTTTATACTTTACTTTATCACTGTTTTTTGAAAGGTGTTATTTAATCACTCAGATATAGTCGAATAACTTTGTCTGACCCATAAATTCTTGACTTATTTGTTTGTTTTTAAATATTACTTTATTTAATTAGTTTTCATTCCGTATAAGTCTAAATTACAATGTTAATTAGACTTCAGGTATTTACCAATCCTATTATTAAAAAAAAAAAGTACAATTAATTAAATTTTTATGAAATATCGAATTATTCAAAATTAATTAAACTTCGGTTTTTTTTATTAAATTTATTTAATTAAATAAATCTGTATTTTCTGGTTCTAATTTATCTTAGAATTTTGTTTCATTTAGTTTAATTGAAATAAAGCCTATTTTACTTATATGAATTTATTGATTACTATAAAAAAAAAAAAAAACCCATTATAAAACTTTCTTTTATGTTTCATTTTATATATATATTTGTGGCCAGCCTCAGCACACACTACGATTTAGGAAAGTTGTTACACTCAGCTGCAATTATTCGAGTAATTGTGGAATATCTGCTTAGATTTCCAGTACGTCGGTATGTTTACGTTTTCATCAGCAATTGTCTCTCCCAACCGTATGTATTATGCGCAGAATTATTCTTAAAAATTAGAAGAGGGCGCTGCAAATAGACTCTCATTAAGAGAATTGTTGAGTGTTATAGTTGCAAAGAATGGGATAGAAGAATAGATGCATTAATAATAATAAAAATAGGGAGTTGGAGAGATGGAGAACAAGTATGAAGAGTAAAAAGAGTTTAAATATATGTAGAAGTAAACATAATAGTGGGGTACGAGTTAATTTATGATCTGTTTAAGGATCGAACAGGATCGTTAGTAACAAGGAAATACATTACGTAAATGGAGAATTGTGAGTGAATTAGTCTGCAAGTTATGCAAGGAAGGCATAGAAAATATTAGGCACCTATTAGTTGAATGTAAATGCTTACAAGCAGAAAGGGTACAAATAATGATGTTGTGGGGAGATTAAATATAAAAAGAATGATTATACAGAAAGTGGATTCATCGATTTTTATGCTGGGTTTGGGAAGAGATAAGTAGGATGCAGATATAAAGGCGAATATCTTCTAGCCAATATTAGCCGGATACTCAAGTATCAGGCAGTAGAGAAGGGATAGCCAGATTGGTTGGCTTTATCTAGTTACCCCCAAATCAGCATATGATGTGAAAAACAAAGATTTACAGTTTGGATTTAAACCAAAAATTATGGGCATAAGTGAGTGGATGCTATGACCATTATGACACATTGCTTACAAATTACCAGGGAATCATATTAAACACCAGTGCATAGATTTAGTTTTCTATATGTTTAATTGTATCAAAACAATCAGGGCCGGATCCAATAAGTGCGGGGCCTGATTGGATTTTTTTTGCGGGGCCCTCTATATATTAAATATTTAAATAAAATGCAAATTCAATATTTCAAAAAATAACTTTTTGTTAATTTTGGTGGTGGTGCGGGGCCCCTTGTGGTGCGGGGCCCGATTGGGCCCAATCACCTTAAATCCGGGCCTGAAAACAATCTTAAACTGCTACTCCAAACCCACTATTTTCTAATGTTAACGCTACAATGTAAAAGTTAAAATGTCATAAATTATCATTTATACTTTTTCTATTAAAAGAGCTTATATCGATTATTGATAGATACAATATATGTTGATTGATCTCTCACAATTTGGTTGACAGCCATAATATAAGATTCTCTTGATTCATTTTATGGTACAATCATTATTTCAAATGGCACTGCCAATGATTAATATTATATTTCCAATTCATAGAACCAATTCGAACAAATGTTGATTGAAGATGTGTGAAAGCTGTTACATTTGTATTGTGGCTTTTCTAATCAATCCCAATTCATTATTAAACCTTTCATAATGACATATATTTTCTTTTAAGCATAATAGAAATCCATCTTACTTCTAGAATATAACCAAATTTAATTAAATTATCATAGATGTTATTTTGTTTTTAAGCCAATAAACATCACATGATCACTATTTCTTATGTTTGCTCTTAACTGTTATTGAAACAGGCTAAACTCTCTATACGTATTGCCACTCAGTACAAGCCAGAGTAATCAATGGATGCCAGAAGGCTTGTGCATAATTTCCCCATTTAGTGCCTACTCATCCAATATCCCCAGACTAGTTTCTGGCTTGTGGACTTTGCCAGTGAGGAGCCTTGAATGTGAGAGCACTGCACCTAGACTGCACGTAGATCTTAGGATTCTAAGATCTAGGTGCAGTGCTCTCAGATCCAAAGCTCCTCACTGATGAAGGCCACAAGCCAGAAACTAATCTGAGGATATTGGATGAGTAGGCACTAGTTTCTGGCTTGTGGCCTTCATCAGTGAGAAGCCTTGGATTTGAGAGCACTGCACCTAGATCTTAGGATTCTAAGATTTAGGTGCAGTGCTCTCAGATCCAAGGCTCCTCACTGATGAAGGCCACAAGCCAGAAACTAATCTGGGGATATTGGATGAGTAGGCACTAGTTTCTGGCTTGTGGCCTTCATCAGTGAGAAGCCTTGGATTTGAGAGCACTGCACCTAGATCTTAGGATTCTAAGATTTAGGTGCAGTGCTCTCAGATCCAAGGCTCCTCACTGATGAAGGCCACAAGCCAGAAACTAATCTGGGGATATTGGATGAGTAGGCACTAGATAGGGATTTTATACATAAGCCTTCTGGAATTCACTGATTACTCTGGTTTGCACTGAGTGGCGCTACTGTATGGAGAGTTTTGCCTGTTTATTTTGTTTTCATATATATGTGCGTGTGTGTATGTATATAGTAGAATGATATCAAATACTTTTCAATATACATTCAGATATGCATTTATACTACACATAATGTTACTAATAGCATATACTTATATCTACTACATGGATTTGAATCCAGGTGTAACACTTATTTTTAAACATAATATAAATCCATCTCACTTCCAGAATATAACCAATTTTAATAAAATTATCACAAATGTTCATGTTATTTTGGCCTACATATATATGGGTTATATGTTTGTATGTAAGCGCATGTGAACATGTATGTATGTATAATAAGATGATATCAAACACTTTTCAACATACATTTAGTCATGCATGCATACTTTTCATAATTTACTAATAGCATGAATTTGAATCCTGGCTTTCTTTTCAAAAATAATATAAATCTATCTCACTTTTAGAATATAACCAATTTCAATAAAAGTATCATAGATATTCATACTATTTTGTTTTACTTATATAGTATATATGTTTGTGCATGTATGCCTGTAAAGTAGAATGATATCAAAGCACTTTTTACTATGCACATTATATTACTTATAATGTACTAATAGCAAATCTTCCTGACTTACCTACTACCTGATTTCAAAACTAATCTAAAACATTTTTCATATTCTACTCAGGCCCCTGGATTTTTTTTTTTTTTAGGTGCTAAAAATTTAGTTAATTTTCCATTGATAAAAAAGAAACCAAGTTTTCACTATCCATCAACTGGAAAGTTTCATATGATCACTATTCTTTATGCTCACCACAAGCTGTTTACACAGAGGCAAAACTCTCCATACAGTAGCTCCACTCAGTGCAATACAGAGTAATAAATTGTTGCAGGAAGGTTTGTGCATAAAATCTCTATCTAGTGTCTACTCATCCAATATCCTGACTAGTTTCTAGCTTGAAGTTTTTATCAGTGAGAAGTCTTGCATCTGAGAGCATTGCACCTAGATCTTAGGATCCTCACTGATGAAAGCCATAAGACAAACTAATCTGGGGATATTGGATAAGTAGGCACTAGATAGGGATTTTATGCACAAGCTTTCCTGCATCCATTGATTACTCTGGCTTGCATGAGTGGCATGGAGAATTTTGTCTTTGTATAAACTGGCAAGCTTAATGAGTAATACCTTTTTCTTCACAGTACCTTTTTGAGAGATTGTTGGAGAGACCTTTATTCTGCAATGGGCTTTTTTAAAGGCTGTTTCATTTACCTCTTTTACTATACATAGTTCTGCATGTAGTAGTTATGCAAAAATTTATTTCTAATATCTGTACAGTGAAATATAAAATAATAATAATGGGAAATATATACATGCATATATGTTAGTTATATACTGTAATGGAGAATAAGATATTAAATAATGTATGTATGTCTGTGTTATAATTGCCACATGTAGACAGACATTTTATGTAATGGACTAAAGTATGCAAAAATTTATTTCTAATATCTGTACAGTGAAATATAAAATAATAATAATGGGAAATATATACATGCATATATGTTAGTTATATACTGTAGTGGAGAATAAGATATTAAATAATCTAAGTATGTCTGTGTTATAATTGCCACATGTAGACAGACATTTTATGTAATGGACTAAAGTATGAGGGGTTGGTTTATGTATATGTCATGTCATATTAGTTGTTATTTAAATTATTAAATATTTTATTAAGCCTAGAGGTCTCAGTTAACGGTTAGGATTATGTCAATCAAACTTATTTGCATCCATTTTGTAAAGATCATATGGAAAGACTTTACAAGAAACATATTGATACATCGTCACTTTACAACCATCTATAATAAGGTCAGATTAAGAATCATTATTTTGTAGTCTTATTTATAATCAGAATATATCAAATAGGTTTCTGGAGTACCACTTCCATTTTCAGAAGACATATGATGAATTAATACTCTCATGATAGAATATTCTAATTCCTTCTCCATCAAGATAAATATTTATTCCTTCAACTGAGATTAGAAACACATTCTAAAATAAGACAGTAAAGCCAAATACTCAAGGCTTTAATAGGTTTATATATGTAAATGATAACAATCAACTGTTAAGCTATCAACAATCTCAAGCTGTAGTCAAGGCAACCTCTTTTAACAATAAAGATGGTACCGTCTTTATCTGTGGTCTGATATGTTTATATAGACACTAAAGACAGAACTTGATCATTGAGGGTGAGATTAATAATGCCAAGAAATTCAGATAAACCTCATTAATCAGGAAATATATAACCTGTTTTGAAAGCAGACTAATAAATAGTCAATTATAACTTCTGACAGACTAATGAATGACTTTATTAATCTGCTTTCAGAACAGGTTATATTTGCCTGATTAATGAGGTTTGTCTAATTTTTTTTTCATTGTTAATCTCTTACTTATTGGTCAACTTGCAATCTTTAGTGCCTACATGAATATATCAGACCATAGATAAAGGTGGTACCACCTTTATTATTAAAGAAGGTTGCCTTGACTACAGGTTGAGATTGTTGATAGCTTAAGGGTTGGTTGTTAATATCCTAGAATATAAACTATTTATATTTACGGACACAATGAAAATAAAATAAGGTCTAAATAAGAAAGGTATGGATATTACATTTAGTTTAAAGTAACAAAAATAATTTATTAAAACGATTTAAGAAAATTACTCTTGGGTATATGAATACACAAATATAATAATACAACACTGTATTAAAAAGGGAGAGAAAAAACTGAGTTATAAAAAGCTACAATATCTAGCCTTTATTAACTAATTCAGCCTATTATATATTGTTGACACACAATTTTTTATACATTAGCATCTATCACACACCTCAACACTTAGACAACCAATCAACACTTAGACAATCCTAATATAGATAATAATCTCAAACTGTTGTCAAGACAACTTCCCTTTAACAATAAAAGTGGAATTCCTTTATTTAAGGTTGCCTTGACAACAGTTTGACATTGTTGATTGTTATCTATATTGGGATTGTCTAAGTGTTGACTGGTTTCTAATGATTACTTATACCCATTTAACCTTGAGCATCATTATACTTAAAATATATATAAATTATTTTTTGGGCTAAACTGTGTGTTATTTTCCATTACATACTGATATTTTGATGAACTAGCATCCGCCATTATCAAGGTTAACTTTTGAAAGAAAAATCATTAGATCTGAAACAGTAATGTGACTGAGTGTAAGATGAGAAATAAGATTCAGCTTGAAGTAGTTCAGCATTCAAAATATGAAGCTTATCAAAATGTTTACTTCCCTCAGTTTTTTCACCTATTAATTTTAAGTTAATATTAGAAGACAGAGATAAAATGAGAGGTTTCTACATAGCTAGGATACATTATGCTTCATCAGCCCTATTTAAACCAGTAGGTCTCTTTAATATTTCAATTGACTCTCTCATGGTTCTTAAATCATATCTTTCCATACCTTTCCAAATTAGCAAGTATTTTTGCATTATCAAAATCAGGTTTGTGACCAATTTCTAAAAAATGGGAAGTAAAAACTGATGTCTTAATTTTCTGATTAAAAGCATTTATATGTTCCTTAATTCTGACATTTATTCATCTATTAGACTGGCCTACATAGCTTCTTGAGCACTGCAAACATGGAATTTTATAAACACCCTGGTGTTCCAAAAATACTCTGTCTTTAGATTTGTGTAAAAAATCACCAATTTTCTTGCCAGTAGAAAAAGTTGTCTTTATATTAAAACTAGACAGTCTTCTACTAATCTTATCAGTAACTCCTTTAATATAAGGCAAAACCACTCTATTGTAAAATGAAATGTCAATTCTACCATCTTTTTTCTCTCTTTAGCATCTATGCTATGTAAAGCCTTACATATGATGTTTCTATTATAATCATTAGAAAGTATAATATTTTTGTAAGTTCTATTTCTTGAGTAAGATGATCTTTATCAGACAAACTATAAGCTCTAGTCAAAAGATTTTTTGCTACAGAAAATATTTGAGCAGGATGATGATGAGAATTAAAATTAAGATATCTGTTTGTATGAGTGGATTTCCTGTAAACTGATATTGAAAAGGTTTCATTGCATTTTCTTGTAATTAAAACATCTTAGCTAACGATTTGCCTTATTTTATTATTCCATTAGCGAAGCATTGCCTTGAAAATACATTTTTTATTCATGATTCTCAAAAGTTTAAACAAATTAAAGGATGGGATCTCCACTGTCACCTGTAATTGCTGATCTTTTCATGGATAATTTTGAAAGTCAAGTATTAAATGCAGGTACCAAGAAACCTATTTGGCTAAGATATGTGGATGATACATTTGTTATATGGCCTCATGGCATTGATGCTTTAAATTCTTTTCTTGTTTTTCTAAATAATTGACATTCAAATATTAAATTTACTATGGAAGTGGAAAATAACAAATCGCTTTCTTTTCTAGATGTTTTAATTACAAAAAAATGTTATGAAACCTTTTCAATATCAGTTTACAGGAAATCCACCCATACAGATATCTTAAATTAATTCTCATCATCACCCTGCTCAAATATTTTCTGTAGCAAAAAATCTTTTGACTAGAGCTTATAGTTTGTCTGATAAAGATCATCTTACTCAAGAAATAGAACTTACTTCTACTTTCTAATGATTACAATAGAAACATCATATGTAAGACTTTACATAGCATTGATGCTAAAGGGAAAAAAGAGGATAGAATTGACCATTCATCTTATAATAGAGTGGTTTTACCTTATATTAAAGGACTTACTAATAGATCAGTAGAAGACTATCTAGTTTTAATATAAAGTCAATTTTTTCTACTGGCAAGAAAATTGGTGATTTTTTACACAAACTTAAAGACATAGTATTTTTGGAGCATCAGGGTGTTTATAAAATTTCATGTTTGCAGTGCTCAAGAATCTATGTAGGCCAGTCTAACAGATGAATAAATGTCAGAATTAAGGAACAGTATTTTTGGAGCATCAGGGTGTTTATAAAATTTCATGTTTGCAGTGCTCAAGAATCTATGTAGGCCAGTCTAACAGATGAATAAATGTCAGAATTAAGGAACATATAAATACTTTTAATCAGAAAATTAAGACATCAGTTTTTACTTCCCATTTTTTAGAAATTAGTCACAAACCTGATTTTGATAATGCAAAAATACTTGCTAATTTGGATAGGTATGATTTAAGAACCATCTACTGGTTTAAATAGGGATGATGAAGCATAACATATTCCAGCTATGTGGAAACCTCTCATTTTATCTCTATCTTCTAATATTAACTTAAAATTAATAGGTGAAAAAACTGAGGGAAATAAAAATTTTGATAAGCCTAATATTTTCAATGCTGAACTACTTCAAGTTGAATCTCATTTCTCATTTCACAGATCTAACGATTTTTCTTTCAAAAGTTAAGCTTGAAAATGGTGGATGCTAGTTCTTTGAAATATTGGTATGTAATGGAAAATAACACATGGTTTAGCTCAAAAAATAATAATTTTTCTATATCATACAACCGTGAAAACATTAAATATATATATATTTTAACCTTCCCTTCTGGTTCTTCCAACACATCTCTCTACCTTACCCTACCTTTATTGTACCCCTACTATACTAGCTCAATAATAAACCATCAAGTATAACAACAATAAAGTATAAGACTCTTTATGGGGCTTGGAACTTGCTAAATTTAAAACATAAGATAGACTTTAGGGACGATTACAAGAGAACGGTTTTAACATTGAGAAATATATAAAATACACTCCACAATGGCATTGCTATTGTGAAAATTCTCTTTACTACCATCCTATTATAATCATTAGGAAAAATACCATAACAAACAATGACTAACATAATATTTCATTTAAATAATGATTTAAACTACTCTTCTATGATTTAAGAATCTCAAAATAAGAACATTAACAAAATTACATTACTTAAAATAACTGATGCTATCCTATGGCTATCTCAGGGATCGTAAGTATTCTATTCTAAATATAAACATTAAATTGATAATTAAATAATTGAATCACAAGAGGAATTTGATGGGGATCCAACCATTTAATAAAAACATACTATTACAAACCTTGATTAACCTCCTATTGGAAACTTAATCTAACTATAATAATAAGATATGGAAATTTAGCACTCATTATCTATTCATTACCTTCCCTTAAATAATTTAATCTAGTTTTCCTAAGACTTATTCTCATATTTATGTTAACAACAATTACTCTAGAATACCTATGTTCTTATAATCAAAGCTTCATCACACCATTATTATCTACAGAGTCTAATTCAATGAAATACATCTCTTAATTAATTAGCATTCACCAACTAATTAACTCCTTCAGAATTACAAATCTTAAAATATATCTAGTCAAAATAAGAATCACGGATCACATGACCCTATTCTTTTAATTCTTGTAAGTTATAAACAATGAGGATTGCCAATTCCTCAACAAGCTTTTTGATAAATGCTTAGCTAGAGAAAGCATTTAAAATATCTCTGTCAAGACCCCCCCCCAAACCTCTGACCAATGGTTTTGTGCTTTGGCACTCCTCAGAGAGGTTCTAGGTAGGTTCAGACACTAGATCTAAAAATACCAACTCAAAGCCAGCATTTAACTAAAAGGGATATTGACCTGGAACAATTTATGAATGCTGGTTCAGCACAAAATGCATCTTGGGGGTCATTTGTCTTTTATTGAATCTTTATTTGTATGAATTTAAATAATATGTTGTAATATTGGGGTTATTTAATATATTCATAAATCGTATATACTTTTACATAAAACAAAATATGCATTAAGTAATTTATAGAATTTTATCTTTACAAATATTTATTTTCAACTCAACATATTTGATTCAAATATTTGCTAACTTTATAATCTTTTGTAATAATAACCAGTATGATAACATTTGTTCAGTTTTAACTTCTCAATTATTCTATTTAGGTATTAAATTGTTTTTCTCTTCACTAGTAAAAATTGTAATTTTAAAGATGCGACTTTTTTCGCATTAAATAGTGAAGCTATAATTATACTATAATGTATAATAGGTTTGTTTAGCACTTTCGAGATTTAATGTTGGAATCTCATACTCATAGCTTTGTGAATGAAGACTGTTGTGATTTATTGTACACATATGCAAATGAGTTTGAATTTTTAATTAGTTAGTCCATTGTTTGGAGAAAGCAAAGCATGCCACTCTTCTATTAATGGCACTGAGATCATTTGCTATGTAAAAAGCTTCTTTAACTTTTCTTTTGGCATCACTCTTCTCTGTACAAATTATTTGGGCAGAACTGGGTTCGAATACATGGCCTGTAGCTGCTTGGTGGTCCCAGAATACTGATGTTCCTTCATTTTTATTTTTAACCTTGTTGTATGCATACCTGTGTTGGTAAATTCTTGTATTAAGGTTAGTCCGAGTCTCACCGTAGTAAGATGCATGGCAGCCTAATTGAGGGCATGCCATTTTATAGACCACATGAGGGTATTTATTTCTTAACTATTTAATATAAAGTTTTTAATTACTTCAAACTCCTCTGAACTCTTTATGACTTTGAATGAACCCATCACTGGATTTACTCATATTGTCACAATATATTTATTATTCTTACCATTGCGTATAAAAATATATATGAAGGGAATGAATAAAATTTAATTAAATTTAACCAAAGATGGATATCAAGACTAAATACCAATGATTTTGAAGAAGATTAATATCTACATCAACATAGAACTGTTGCACAGTATACTGGAAAAGTGTATTCAGATAACTTAAGAAATAAAACTGTCATTTATATGTGCTCATTAAATCAGTTTGATTTTAACTAATCTAATCTAAACTGTTTTATTTTAAGCAATTATATATATATATATATATATATATATATATATTGCTTAAAATAAAATATATATATATATATATATATATATTGCAGGGCAAAGGTTTTTCTAGCAGCATCTCATATAACATCACATGATGACCATTCTTTATGCTTACACAAGCTATTTACACAGAGGCTAAACTCTCCATACAGTAGCACCACTCAGTGCAAGCCAGAGTAATCACTGGATGCAAAAAGAATTGTGCATAAAATCCCTATCTCTTGCCTGCTCATCCAATATCCCCAGACTAGTTTCTAGTTTGTGGCTTTCGACAGTGAGAAGCCTTGGATCTGAGAATACTGCACCTAGATCTCAGATCCAAGACTCCTCATTGATGAAAGCCACAAGCTATTAGTCTGGAGATGTCAGATGAATAGGCAATAGATAGGAATTTTATGAACAAATCTTCTTGCATCCATTAATTACTCAGGTGTGCACTTAGGGGCGTGACTGTATGGAGAGTTTAGCCTCTGTGTAGGCATCTCATATAAATATATAAATATAATATTGAATAATTAGTAATAATAAAAAGAGCACATAGACAAATTGGAAACTCTTAAAGAATAATTTAACGAATGATGCTTGCACATGTAAAAAATTTTTAATTGATGGGATGAAAGCAGGATATTAATGGTGTATATAAAAAGATCACCAACAAATGATCTTAACCTATAAATATTCAGATATACAGTCTTGATATAATAAAAAGTATATAATTTTATAAATTGTTATGCTGCATGAGATGCCCTGCGCTTGGGTTAGCGCAATGGCAGAGGGCCAGATTCAAATGTAAGTTACTTGTGGCCCTCAAATTTCTTATGAACTCTATGCAAAAAAGCCATTCAGGTTTTTTCTTTCTATAATTTGATTTTAACTTAATTATTATAGATATCTTTTTAAAATAAAAATATGTATTTATATTATTAATAATCTTTATTGTCATTGTTAATAAATTAAAATTGTCTAATGTATAATATTAAATCATCCATGCACCTTATCACCATTTTGCAATGCTTTAATTACCACCTTTTTTTACAGTTTCGATTGCGCCAGCAATTTTCTTCAGAACTTTCTTTTTATATCTTCAAAACTCAAAAAGAAAGTTCGGAAGAAAATGTGAAATGGTGATAAGGTGCAAGTGATGATTTAATATTATATTATATACATTTGGCAAAGCATTAAGAAATATTAGTTAAATTAAAATTGTAGTACCTACGTTTCAATTTGATCTGAAAATTCTAGTATTACCATTCTAATGATCTGTTCAAAACTAGGAGGACATATAAATAAATCTAAAACTAATATCTATCTTTCATTTAGTAAAATAAGTTGACTGTTTTCTATTTTTTTAAGCTCTCTCATTTTTAAGAGATTTATTTAGGATATGGATTTAGAAACTGTAATAAAGTCCTTCCCCCCCCCAATTTTTTATTTTTTTTTTTTTTTTTTTTTTTTTTTTTTTTCCCCTTTTTTTTCCCCCCCCCCCCCCACCCCGAAAAAGAAAAGAAAAAAAACCAATCTTTTTTTTATTTTTTTTTTAATTTGGTTCACTTTTTGAATTTTTTGAATATAAATTTAAAAGGGAATTTAAAATTTTTAACTTTAGAAACTGTAATAAAGTGATGAACTCGAAAGATAAACGTTCCTGGATCTAAGTTCCATCCATCATTTCCAGTGTTCAAATATCTCATGATATAATGAATTATTGGCTACTGATTTAGTATGCATTCATGGCCATTTTGAATTCTAAGAACCACTCAAAATCCCCGCTGACACACCCAAGCAATAAATGATATCAAATAATCCACATGTGGTCATGATATGATCATTTGTTACAAAACCGCAATTTACATCAATAATTAAAAAATTAAAGCACAAATTTTCGTACAATTATGCTTGATCAAATCATATAACTAAAACATACGAAGTCATAATGTTATATATAGAGCTCACAAAATAAGCTCTTAACAAGCTATGAGAATATCCTCAACCCCAGACCGTTTTCTGCTACTGGCATCATCAGTGAGGTGCCAGGATATTCAAACATTAGGTCATGTGATATCTGACTTGATTTTTTTGTAAAGTCACAATTTACATCAATAATTCTAAAATTAAAGCGCAAATTTCGTACAAGTATGCGTGATCAAATTATAAAATCGCAATTTATATCAACAATTATTAAATATTATCAATTATTGTTTATATATATCATACAGATATAGCATTATACTCTGTTATTTATGGTATTGAAGTTTTAATTTTAATATTATAACCAAAAATACACGTAAATTTATTTTATCTGGGTAAGCCCACAGTTTGGATGAGTATTACTATATTTACGTTAAAACAAATATAACAATTGTAATATGACTCAGTCTTTATCATTATACGTTATGTAGTTTATATTTATTTTTTTAATTACATGTCAAAATATATTTTAAATCATTTCTCATTCTTAAAACACAATTTATTTGTCTTACACTAAACTGATTGTTTTTTTATATATAAATTTACACACAAACTGTTATTAGAAAATTAATTAAATGCATTTTCAGTTTAATTAGTCAATTTGTAACAGGAGTTTTGTATGTAAATTTTTTATATTGAAATTATTTGTTATGTAATTAAGAATGTGATTAATTATTGTTTATATTTACTCGTAATTAAAAAAAAAAATTAAACAAAACTTTATTGATAACATTAAAGAATCATTTTTTTAATATATATATTATTAAATTTATTTAACGCACATTGATTACGTAAGTAAACTAAAACAGGCAAAACTCACTATACGTATTGGTGATCATGTGATTACGTAAGTAATATTTATTAAGGCAATAAAGCTTATGGTTATGACCTGTAGAGGTCCCTACCTTCGCATTTTCAACCGCATATGCTTTAGGTTTATTGCCTTAGTAACTATTATATATATATTAATGTTAATATAAATAGATAATTTATATACGCTGGATTAAATCAATCTGAATGATAGATTATTTATATATTAATTCAAAAAAAGATCAACAAATTTCAGTTTATTAGCTTTAAATTTACTCTGCTGAGATATACATAATAACAGTGTGATGAAATTGGCCGTTAAACAACTGAAAATAAAAGTTTAAAATTAAACAATAAAACAATAATTAAAAAAATTATAAATTAACAAAACAATTATTTATTTACAGTTATGGTTAGTAAGAGACCACACTGCATGGAAGAAAATATAGCCAATTTATAATTGAGCTAACCAATATTTGTTAGTAAATGGGTATCTAAGCCAATAAACATCATATGATCACCATTTCTTAAGCTTGCTTATAACTGTTATTAAAACAGGCGAAACTCACTATAGGTATTGCTACACACAGCAAGCTAGAGTAATCAATGGACGCCAGAAGTCTTGTGCATAAAATCCCCATCTAGTGCCTACTCATCCAATATCCCCAAACTAGCTTCTGGCTTGCGGCCTTTGTCAGTGAGGAGCCTTGGATCTGAGAGCACTGCATCTAGATCTTACGATGGTGATGGCTATGGTTATTAAAGAACCAAAGACACCAAAATGTATAAGTACTGAACTGAGTTCAGACCTATATGACTATATAAGCTATTGAACTTGGATTGAAAATATTGTTTTCAATTTAAATCTCATAGTTTTGTAGTTAAGTTGAGGGTTGCATTAGATCCTAAGATCTAGGTGCAGTGCTCTCAGATCCAAGGCTCCTCACTGACGAAGGCCACAAACCAGAAACTAGTCTGGGAATACTGGATGAGTAGGCACTAGATGGGGATTTTATGCACAAGCCTTCTGGCATCCATTGATTACTCTAGCTTGCTGTGCGTGGCAATACGTATAGTGAGTTTTGCCTGTTTAAATGGGTATCTAGCTATTTTTAGCTATAAGGTTAAAGCAAGAAATCTCTAATTTAGTGAATAATGCCCCTTTCTTCACTGTTTTCATGGGTTATTTAAAGATTGTTTATTTTTTTCCAATAGTTGACAATAATAGTTTTAAAATTGTAGAATTTTATTTTTTTCAATTTATATAATAGCATTACAAAGACAAATTGAACTCTTAGTTATTATCGACTTACATATTCAATTTTCCCCTTTATTATACACTTCAACAATATTATTTTTTATCAAACTTTACTTTTATAGTTTCGACTGTCCCCTGCAGTCATCATCAAAGCTCTTTAAAATGTACTCTTTACATATATTATTAGAGAACTCTGATGATAACTTCAGAATAGTCGAAACTATAAGAATAAAGTTTGATAAAAAATAATATTGTTGAAGTGTATAATAAAGGTGAAAATGGTACGATATGTAAAATATAAAAATCAATGCATAAGAAGAGAAAGAAGAAGAGAAAATTGTATTATTACAGACTTATAAGTGATTATGGTTTGGGAAATATGCAGCATAAACAAAACAATAATTACATTCAATCATTAAAATGAACAGCGCTCAAAATTAGTGTATAATTAAAGAATCAAGAAGTACTATAGATATGATTTTTTCCCCAGACAAAAAAAAAGTACTTTAACGAAAGTGTGACTTACATTTTATTTTTATTGAACATTTTATTCAGATAGCTAAAAATAACACTGTTTGAAATTAAAACTAGTTGTCCATTGAATTATATTCATATTGGATAGCTTCTACGTAAGAAGTGAATTATTGCTGATGGAAACACGAAGCATTTGAAAGAATATTGAAGAATGATGTGTCTTGACTCCAACTTTGTTTTTCATTTTTAGAACAGTAATCTTTGAAATGGTTTGGAATTGAGTTTTTGAAACAGGCAACAATATACTACATGATTTTAATTTGAACTGATTAAACAAAAACATCACTTGGGCTTGTGTATTTACAGTATGGTGTTGATTATGCTATTCTTGCCAATTCAAATGTTAGTCTTACTGTTTTAAAAGCCAATAATGGTAAAAATCGATTGGCAATTTTTAGTTTGGGGTTACCAGAATGTGAATCATAAATATTTTGTTAGCCTTTTAGATAGAAAGACTTGGACATTAAGGTATAATACAGACTTAGATATCAACTTGTTAAGTGTTATTGCTGCATTGTTAAAAAATAGTTTATTATATTAATACACTATATATGCTTAAACCTGCATATATATGTAACGTATGTGGGATTCGAACTCAGACTTTCACATGACCCTCAACTCTCCTTGCCATCTCATATTGCTGACCCACCTGATCACACACATGTTGAAAAGATAAATAATCACCAATATATGTATTTTGTACTAAACCAGCACTATTATAATGAAATAATTCTATATCATTTAATTTCACTTTTCTTGTGCCAATTGACTAGTATTAATCATGAAACAAGAAAAGGTACTTTATTTCCAACTATATATCACATGCTGAGTATGCTTTCGACTTTATCTGTCACAGCAAAAAAGAATTCTCATTATTAATCAATATTTCTTGAACATGAGCATAAGATGGGTGATACGTTTGATTGACCAATGTAAAAGCAGTTTGTATTGAGAGAGATAACAGAAAGTGAAAATTTAAAGAGGCATGAGCAATTGCTAAAGTTCCCATTTTGACAATAAAAAAGCACTCATTCCATTATCAAAAAAATGAAATAGGTACATGAATTCATTTAAATAATACACGAATTTATAAAGAGAATTGCGAACTGCAAAGAGTTGAGCACTATGAATCTGATAGATGAAATCGAAAGCATGCTCAGTGTGTAATATATAGTTAGAAATAAAGTGCCTTTTCTTGTGACATGTTTAATATGTAGTCATAAATATTATAATAATATAAGTACAGAAAGGACATTAATTGTATATAAGGCTATTATCCTTGACTAATATATTGTATGGAAATGAGTTATAAACTTCCTATCACTGCAAAATAAAATTATTAAAAAAAAAAATATTTGAACATTCAAATATGATTCTAAAAAATATGCTGGTAAGATCATAAAATCATTTGGCTTGTTATTGAGTTTGCCAGATGAGCGGAAATTTCAGCAATATGGAAAATTGATTGCACTGAAGTTTTTCAGCAAGTAAAGTTCATCTGACAAGAAGTTAGAAAACATATTAATTTAAACAGAAGGGATTTACACCCTAAGCGCATGTACTGTAATGTTATAACAGCTCAACGATGTCTTGTTGAGTACTGAAGATACTCTCAAACCCAAACACAAGATAGAGACTTTTGAAAAGATAAGAGCAACCATCTTTCATATCTAAATTTATTTATATAGGCCAACCCAAAGTGGGTTGGTTTGAGAGTGTGAAGTTTCTTTATTCACTTTACATTCATTAATTTCTTTCTATATATTAACATTTGCAAAAATTTTCAATGCACCGTGTTAATATTATGAACTATTAGAAATTATGTAATATTCAATTTTATTTACTAGCACAGAGAGTGTATATAATTTAAACAGATGTAATTTACACCTTAAGCACATAGTTTGAGAGTATCCTCAGAACTCAACAAGATATAGTTTAGCGATTATCATAACATTACAGCGTAGTGCTTAGGGTGTAAATCCATTCTGTTTAAATTACGATCTCTATGCTAGTAAATAAAATTGAATATTACAAAGGTATATTAGATGTCAATTCTGCTTGCATGATAAAGCAACATATGAATCTTTTTTATTCTCTGCCTCCTCTCCCTCACAAATCTGATTTAATCTAGTGCTCTGAATATAATCTATCTGGTCAAAAGCAGTGCTAAGCTGGAGTTTATTTGTAATATTGTTAATCTTTCCTTTATAGCAATCTACTCCTATCTGTTGAATTACAAAATAATAAGGAATTGAGTTAAACTATATAAAATTTATTTTGGAAAATAATGGTTGTCAAGCATATTGATAATATAGCCGTCACTATTTTTTTAAAAGACAATGTTCTTTGCATTTCTTTGAAGTAATTCATTCTAACTCCAGGAAATAGAGGAAATCATGTGATATTTAGAGTGATGTGTGTATGAACTTTCATCTTCTTTCCAATATTTGTGTAATGTCACAAACATTTTGTAACAAATTTAAAATACAGATCTGGTGATTATTTTTATTAGTTTTCTTTATGCTATGATTTCATTAAAGAAAATTTTAAAACATTTTTCAATTTTATAATTATTGTGAAACATTTAATTTTTTATTTTTTTCCATACAATCTATTTATACTGTTTTTAAAGGTGTGATTATATATGTATTATATATAAAATCCTTAAATGTTTGTCCGTAATGCTGTCATGTGATTTTTTATTAGAGGGCATATTTTTCAAGGAAAAAAATAATTATGTGTTCCACCAGTAATAAACCTTAATTTTTTTTACAAAGCATTTTATGCAAATAAAGTATTCCTTCCTTATATTTAAAATGTTTAATTTGATTATGAGCATTTTATTCAAAAACAAAAACAATTTATTAAATCAACCAATTAAAAAAATGCTGTCAAACTCACACATCAAATCTAACAGGTATATTTAAAAATTTTAATTTTAATTTAGCTTTATTAATACTTTTCCAGGTATATTTCTGAAGTGCACCAAACAGACAGGGTTGTTCCAAACTTTTTTTTTATTTTTCAATTGTGAATTTCTCAAATTTATTTATATAATATTAAATAAAATCTTTTGTTTAATTTACATTAAACCTTTAATAAACTAATAATCCACATTAAGCTAATGCACATGCGCTTTATGGATTTTAACAATAAATGAATACTCTCATTTTTCAAATACAAGATAAAGTCTTAGTGAAAGAATAGAATGAATCACCTAGTAAAAGTAATTTAAAGTGATTGTTTAATATCTTCACGCTCTCATTTCCAGATACTTAAGATTTGCCCATACTTAAATATTTGGGTTGAAAGAATAGGTGATTCATTCTATTCTTTCACAAAGACTTTATCTTGTATTTTAAAAATGAGAGTATTCATTTATTATTAAAATCCACAAAGTGCATTAGCTTAATGATGATTATTAGTTTATTACAATTCAAAAACATCACGCTATATAAAATAAATATCTCATTAAATCTTTAAAAAAAATTTTTTTAAAGCAACCAATTAAAAAAAACTATTACAAAATTAACCGTTTAGGACAGCTACATTTCTCACAATTATTTACATTTTAAAATCTTTTATTTAACTTACATTAAATCTTAAAAAAAATTTTTTTAAGCAACCAATTAAAAAAAAATGATGACCTTTAAAAGGCCAGATACATCTGGTATATATATGTTCTTTGTAGTTTAATATTAAATCTTATGTAAATAAAATAAATTTTATAATACTATATAATTTTATTTATGCAACTCATGTATAATACCTATATTAGCAAATTACTACACTTTGCTTTACAAATATTCTTCTTTCTGCAAGCACAACTTTGACATTAATCATGTCTCAGTGTGAAATCAATCTTGGGGTCATAGGTGAATATCTCTTTTACATACATAACTTTGACATTAACCATGGTTCAGCAAAAAATAAATCATGGGGTCATGGGTAAATATGTCTCTTCACATACACAACTTTGACACTAACAATGGCTCAGCATGAAATTAATCTTGAGGTCATGGGTGAATATCTCTCTTCACATACACAACTTTGACATTAACAGTGGCTCAGCATGAAATCGATCTTGGGAGCATGGAATATCTTTCTCTGCATACACAACTTTGACATTAATCATGGCTCAGCATAAAATCAATCTTGGGGTCATGGGTGAATATCTTTAATCATATAGTTCAAGAATGTGTGGGGGTAGTGGCAGTTTCAAGTATGTCTATAATAATTATTTATTCATGTTTCCAGTTTATATTGACAACAAAATTTACTTTAAAGTCGCAATGTGAACATGTGACTTTTAAGATCGATCGAATAGCAATACATGATAGAAGCTTAAATTAATAATCAAATTAAGGTATCCTTAAAGATCTAAATGTATTATTGAAAATAGTATATATTTGACTTATTAAAATATTTTGTGTTCATTATGGAATTAATTTACAAAATAATTTATATAGTATTAAGTAAAAGTCATGGTGGTCGAGAGGCCAGCGCGACTGCTTTGCACTTGCAGGCAGTTGCCCGGGTTGCGGGTTCGCGTCCCGGCCGATGCTATGACCCTTAAAAAAAAAAGTCACTTAGCACTTAATGGCATGTGAAAAGTATTGAACTAATTTTTTTTGCATATATTATTAACAAATCACATGCTTTTTACATTTCTATTAAATTCAAAAGTTGTATAACTTATGAATATTTGTTTATTTCAATATTTTGAATATTGGGTAAGTAAAGATTTATTTGATTCAGTCAGTTAACTATAGCTGAGGGTGCTTTTCCTGATAAAATCAGAATCATAATACTCATGGGCATTTGCATATGTAGTAGTATTTAAATGCAATGCTAATTTATTTAAATTACTGATTTACATATTTCATTTTTTGAAGAATGTGAAAGTAACTCTTGTCTGTATACAATCATATCTCTTATATTTAGATTTACAAATGTCAAACTTTCTACACTCACAACCTCAACATCAAAAAAGTAACGAGAGATCTTATTTTAAACAAATCAGTACTAGATTTTGACATTGGCTTTTGTATATATTTTTAATATTGTTTTAAATATCATTCTTAGCCTCTAATTGGGAATGAGTATAGATATTAAAAGAACAGGTTCTGGAGTTTAAACTTTGTGGATCATATCTAGTTAAAACTCTTCTGGTGCTTGAAATGTGATTATAAAAGTTGGAAAATAAAAATGGAAAGAGGTTATGTGATTATACAAAAACACAATTATGTTATTTCGATTAGAATGGAAATATAAATAAGATTCATGCTGATTGGACTCTGTACTAATCACGTGACCTAATGCAAAAAAAAAAGTTAGGGAGAGAATGAAATTATAGAATAATTATTTTTAACCCTTGGAAATTTTCGGACAAGTAATATGTCCTTTTTAGTGATTCGCCCCTTGATGAATTTTTCCGCAAGTATTATACGTTAATATGCGTATTTTTTTGTATATTTTATCATTTAAAAATTTCGTTCAGAAAATTATGATAGATGGCAGGAAAATCGAAAAAAAAAGAAACGTCAAATAAAAGTAAATGAGTGCCACCCTGACATGTTCATCCATTGTTCCAAGGCAAAGCCGTAAAATGTTCGGCGTTTTACGACATTGTTTAAAGAAAATAGTTCGAACGATCAAAAACGTGTTTATTTTATATATATATGTCAAATGCATTGACGGGGAAGTAAAACCGGGCCAGCTGCTTGGAAGGCAGCTATGCTAACCACTAGGCCACCAACGCTTGATTTATTACGATTTTAGATTTTTTTTTTTACAATAATTTACACTATATTTATTAGATATCAAGAAATATAACTTATTAATAACTTATTTTGCCTGGAATAATTTAATTGTAAATAATTTATTAGTGAATTATGGTAAGAATGCACGTAGGGAAAATTAAATGTGTGGAAATAGAAAATTAAGGATTTCCTCTGTCGATAATCTTTCTTTTATTATTCTATATGTAAGAGTAATTATTATAAAGTAAACAAATCTTTAAAAAAAATTGACTAAATAAATATTGATGATAGATAGACTTATAATCACACAAATTATAATGAAAATATTTTTCTTCAGAATGATGTCTTGTATGCAATTTAAAATGCCTTCGTGAAATTGCAGAAATTGTTTTGAATTTTTTCCTTTTTATAAATCATTTATAAAAGATGTAAATTAATTAATTATTAATTTTCATACCAAAAAAATAAAAAAATTATATTTTAAAAAATCAAAAGTTAGAGTATTACTTGTACGATTTTAATCAATCAAAAAAATATGGAAAATGTTTTGATGTCAGTATGAAGACATTCGTGAGAATTCATTAAAAAGAGAATGAGATATAAATGTCCTCAAAGAATCGCTCAGAGCAAATCTGAGATTAGTGGGACAAAGATATAAATTCTTAACTATAAATAAAATTATAAACATCCATAATAATCATAATTACAAAACGTCAAGTAATTTCATTTACTTGTGAAATCTTTTCCAATTATTAAACAATTTAAATTTTCCAGAAATAAACATCATTTAAAATATCAGTTGAAAAGGGTTACAAAAGTAACTGAAAATACTTCTGCGTTTTGTAATTATTATTATGAATATTTATTAATACCTTTAATAATTTATAATTTTACTTATTTATATATAAGCGCTTGGAGGCGCAAGTTAAGAAAAGCTTCAAATTTGTTTGCTGGGAAGCGAGATGTACGAACTCCCTCAGGGTGCGATATTTATACACTTAAGGTAATCTGCTAAGCATGCTTTCAACATCTTATAAGTGATATCATAAACATAGCGATGTGTCTTCAAAATCCAGAGTTGAGGTATATGATATAAATGCTATGTAAATTATGTATATGTAAATGAGTTGGTCTACATGGGCCACCTTTTAGAGAGGGGGGAGTAGGGTGCTTTTTTGTTAATGGTGTTGGCGTTATTTGTGATATGCCAAGTTTTCTTTACTCTTTGCAGCAGTTTTTTCTAAGCATATAACTGTCACTAGTATAGGTTTGAATCCATGGTCAAGCTGGTTTTCTGATCCAAAAATATGGATTTGTGGTACAAAATATATTGGTGTTGGGATAATCTGCTTCCCCATCTCTAAAAAGTGGCTCATGAATATCAACTCATTTATGTACAATTTACATACAATTCAGACCCATATTCAAACTCATATAGCTATTTAAGTTAGATAGCTGGATTTGAAGACATATAGATGTCTAAAAATTTCAGATTTTCTATTTAATAGTTAAATGTTAGATAAATACTACACTTGAGTTGGTATTTTGAATTCAGTATCTGAATATCCTAGCATCTCACTGATGAGAGCCATTAGCTCGAAACTGGTTTGGGGATAGTTCTAGATAGAGATTTTAAATGCTTTCTCTTGCAGCAATATAGAAAAGCTTATTTAGAGCTATTGTCACACTCATTATATTGTATTTGTAATACAAGCTTACTAAGTTAAGTCACATGATGTATGACTTGGATTTTTTTTCTTTAATACAATTTATGTAACTTTTATGTCACACCCATCTCTGGAATTAGCTGGCACATTACTCTCATTATGATTTGCTTATAAGATATTAAAAGCATGCTTAACAGATTACATTAAGTATATAAATATCCCATCTAAAGGGAGTTTGTATATCTCACTTCCCAGTAAACAGTTTTCAAGCTTTTCTTAACAAGTGCCTCCAAAACACTTATATCTAAATTCCAAGTGCATAACGAAAATTAAAAACTCGTATTAGAATTTTACTTATTATTATAATCGTTAATGCAAAACGTATTATATTTGGCTGATATATTCTTGAATATTTATATATAATGAAGAAATTTATTATCAGTCAGCAATGGCTATTCATATTTAATATAAAATAACATGCATTCTAGAGTAATTTAATTAAGGATATTACAGCAGATTCAATTTCAACATGCCGAGAACAAGGAACATTTTAATGCTTAAATAGTTGAGGGCGTTGTATAGTAACTTACTTGTCTTTCTTTATTTTTCTTACGGTAAAATTCTTAAAAACTTATGACATTCAAATAGTAAGTGAGTAAGAGCAATAGCTTCATTAATTGGCTGCCTTTTTTATTTTTTATTTTGTCACAAAGTAATTCAGTTCTTGAGTCATCACTAATATAAATCTTCATAGCTTTATAACTTGGACTTTACAATGAGTATCTTTCATTTTTTAATTCTTTAAAAATGAACTTAAGTTATAAAAGCCTATGCCAAGAATGATAGATAAAGTAAAATCCTTTAGAAGTTGCTCAAAAGTGATTTACAAGATCCAATATAACAGACTGAAGGCAACAGTTTCTTTTTTATTTTGTTTAGTTCTGGCCAAATTATATGCCAAATGTTTAAAATAAAAATGTATCAGATGATTGAAATAATACAGTAGTAATACTGATATTAAAGAAAGGTGATAATGAAGATATTAAAAATTACAGACATATCAACTTTATATCAGTTCTATACAAAATTTTTAAAACTCAGAAATATTACCCAAATTCACCACTTCCTTTTTTTTTTTTTGCTGTAACATCGTATGTAAATTCAATTTATCCACTCTACTTTGAACACTTTTTAGCAAAAATCTTTTATTGTACATATATGCATGTGCAATTCTACATTTCAACTGTCCTACAGTCTTCTTCAGAGCCACATTTACTTTACTTTTTTACTCTTAAAAAAATTAAAATAAATGTGGCTCTGAAGAAGACTGCAGGACAGTCAACAACATAAGAGTGTATATGTATATATGTACAATAAATAAGGATTTTTGTTAAAAAGTGTTCAAAGTAGAGTGGATAAATTGAATTTATAATTATAACTCATTTACAGCAAGCTTTAGATTCAAGCCAACCAAAAGAACAAACTGGATTTCAACACAGTGGATTACATCTAAGTTTTGAGAGAAGTTATAGAAAGAATCATTGAATATGAAATATTCATTACACTTTGGATTTATGGATTATGAAAAGGTGTTTGATTCTATAAGCATTTCCATAGTAATTAAAGCTTTGAACCATCAAGATAAAGACTCTGGATATATTGTCATATTCTGAAAAAGTATTTATCAAAATATAACATTATATGATGGCATTGGATGCATGGAGCATATAAGGAACATCAAGAATTTAATAGATTATGTTAAATAGAAGGAAAGTAAAGAAGCAGTGGACTATTTAAATTTTCTTCTTCCTTTTCCTATGTGTTTAAGAAACTTGTAAATGGTATGGCTATTTGAATAAAAAATGAACATTGGTTATTAAATTATAAAATTTTTAAAAGAATGTGGATTGAAGAATTAAAATTTGGAGATATAAGTAGAAGTTCTGAAGAAGATTACTGGGGTAATTGAAGCTGTCATAGTGGGTTGTAAAAAAGCATTGTAGAAATTAATAAGAACATAGATGATATTGATATTATATGATGACATTAAGAAGTGTATACACCGTGTGATTTCATATCTCCAAAACATTTTATGATTGTTTTACAAGAAGTATTTTATAGATTTAAAATAAATTGAGATTACTTAAGTCATCTAGATTTTTCAAGTGATGTTTTTTAGATATAATGCATCAGAATTTTAAGAAATATTGCACAATTTATCAGATGAAAGTAATTCTAAAGGATGTTTTGACTTCGAGTTCAGGTAAAAAGGTATAAATAATAAACACAAACTAATGAATTCCACTGAGTCAGCTTTCAGCAAAACACTGTTAGAATCATAGTACCGAATAAAGTTATGCAGTACAGGTAAGGTGATATAATTGATATGATATAATATGCAAATGAGGCACAAGATGCAAATAAGGCAATTAGATATTCCATTTTTCAGACAATGGAACACATGGATCCTTTTTGTAAGTGGAATATGGATCCTTTGCAATTGCCCAAGCATCCTTTTACTTTCTTTTCCTATTGTCTCTTTCTGAGTATATTGTTCTAACACTTGATAGAGACAATGTGTGACTTGAGGTGCGTATATGAACTAGAAAATTTCGATCTGTATTTAGTTTTTTCTTTAGCTCTGTTGTACTAATATGCATGTTGGGCAGTTCTTATGGATCTATTTGCATGAGATTACCCATAATAAGCATAGCTTCAGAAAGGGTTACTGCATGTAATTTTATAGACTACTTGAGGTGCATGCTCCATGGGTGTCTTTAGTATTGTTCAATAAATTATTAAGAGAAGGCCACAATCTAAATTAATTAATTGATGTTTATTATTTATATCTTTTCAGCAGAACTTTAAATCAACGAGTGCTTTAGAATTTATGTATTTTCATGAAAAGAATTAATATGTTGAGATTTACAGATGAAAGTAAGATAGCAGGATTGAAGATAAATGCTAATAAGTCTAATGCAGATGGAAACGGATGAAATTAATCATAGAAATTTTGCTGAAATAACCAAAAAGGTAATATACCTATGTGTTTGAAAAGAAAGATTTTTATACATGTACATTACCAGTTGTTATGGAGCTGAGACTTAGATCTTAACAGAAGAGCAATACAGAGAATTCAGATCATTCATCAAAGTATGGAGACGTGAATATCAGAGTAATAAGATGAGATCCAAAAACGAAATCTTGGGTGAAAGAACCGACAACTATCATTAATATCATTGACAAAATTGGAATGTAACCTGACTGGGCATATAGCTAAAAAATAGTAATAATATATGGTCAGTAGAAATCTTAAATTGGATTACATGTGATTTAAAAGATTTGGATAGTGATTACATGTAAAATGAATGAAATAAAATAAATTTGTTGGTATGATGTGGTCATTGAAAAAATTAAAACATTGAAGTGGAGTTGGGCTGGACATATTGCTAGAAGAGATGATGATAGTTGGACAATTGAAATCTTAAATCAGATTCCAAGAGATTGTAAAAGATCCAGAAAGAGACCACATGTGAGATGGAGGGCTGAAATAAGCAAGTGTGCAGGGGTGATATGGAGAAGAGAAGCTAAAGATCAGAGAAGATGGATTGAACTTGGAGAGACCTTCATCCTGCAATGGATTGATAATGGTTGATGATGATGATGTGGAAAAGAAAGGTGATGAATAAGAAAAACTGCATTGAAATTAGAGATATCTTCACTTATGATGAAATAATAATAATTGCAAATGATGGTGATAATAATGATATACTAATTAAGATAGAATCAGAGATTAATGTTAATAAAAATCTTTTTAAAAAATCAGCATTGAACTATGTAATAAATTGGCGAATGCAAATAACTTTTTTAAAAGAAATGTCGACTCTAATCATCTCCAATATATTTTTTAACCACAGATGCCATATTATATCAAAAAAATAAATTTCTTTACAGTATATATACATTGAACCATCAAACATCACATGATCACCATTCTTTATGCTTTCACAAGCTGTTTTTCACATAGGAAAAACTCTCCATACAGTAGTGCCATTCAGTGCAAGCCAGAATAATCAATGGATGCAGGAAGGTTTGTGCATAAAATCCCTATTTAGTGCCTACTCATCCAATATCCCCTGACTAGTTTCTAGGTTGTGGCTTTCATCAGTGAGGAACCTTGGATCTGAGAGCACTGCATCTAGATCTTAAAATCTAATGCAACCCTCCAGCAGATTAATTGATGGATGCTGATCCAAGGTGTCTCTCTGATGAAAGTGACAAACTACAAACTAGTCTGGAAATATTGGATGAGTATGCACTAAATATGGATTTTATGCAATAACCTTCCTGCATTTATTGATTACTCTGGCTTGCACTGGGTGGAGCTACTGTATGGAGAGTTTTGATTCTATATATACATTGCAGTAATAACTTCCTGCATCTGCTGCTTGTAGCATTGTCAACAGTTTATGTCAAATATAACAGCTGCTTGACTTGCTTTAATATTGTCACGGTGACTAACTTGATGTCAAAGTGCAAATATTTAGTTCTATAATCGCTTAGTATAAATTTATCTATTTCTATTGATAATCAAAGCAGAATTAGAGATTTATATTAATAAAAACTTTAATGAAGAAATCCAAAGACAAAATATGCATAAATAGGTTAACCCATCTTGAATTAAATATATCGGTAAATAAATTTGAAGATGTCAGCTGACATCGTCATGTATAATGCATTTTTACTACAGTTTCCATACTACATACTTACTGCCAGCAATTTGTCAATTTCTTCATGTAGTATGGTAGCTATAGTAAAAAAAGTATTATGCACAATGTTTTCCTGAAGGTTTATGATGATGATGTTTTAGTTGTATTTATATAGTGGACTATTTCCATCATCTAATATGAGTATTGAATATCTTTAGGAAAATTTAGCTTTATTTAAATATTCCAAATACAGGGGGGATCAATTGGTTAGATTGTTACCTTAAAATTCAACAATGCTCAAGAATCCAAAGGTCCAGGTTTGAATCTCATGTAAGCAGTGGTTAGGCCAGAAACACCTGAAGAAGAGGGGAGAATAATATCTCTCAAAACATTGTGCATTTACTAACCTGTGTATTTATTACTAACAGTTGAATGTATTTGGAATATTTAAAGTTAAGTTTTTCTAAAGGCATTCAATACTTATATTAGATGATGGAAATAGTCCAATATATAAATACAGTTATAGACAATGTATAAATCTAACATGTCTTTAAATTTATTTAAATTTGATATTGAATAGCATTAATATATTATTATTATTACTACTATTACTAATAGGCACTACCAACATGAGTTCAAATTCCAGCAGTTATATGAATAGCATTTCTCCAGAATAATCGATTTATTTAGTTTTTCGGGCTGCTTTGAGATTGCCTGAGTATCTACTGTAATGCAAATCATCTAAAATATCTTTTCGCCAGATATTTTCATAAATAATCAATTTTAAAAAATAATAACTACCTACTTTTAAAATGATTTTAATAATGCTGGAAAATCTGGTTTAAGATTGCTCTAGAATCTATGGTAAATAAAAACAGTTTGAGATTTAAGAACTTTTGAATATTAAGCATCACATGATCACCATCTCTTATACTAGCACATCATTGTTTATAAACAAGGCAAAACTCTCCATACAGTAGTGCCACCCTGTGCCAACCAGAGTAATCAATCTAAGTGCAGTGCTCTCAGATCCAAAGGTCCTCACTGACAAAGGCCACAAGCCAGAAACTAGTCTGGGGATATTGGATGAGTAGGCATTAGATAGGGATTTTATGCACAAACCTTCTGGCATCTATTGATTACTCTGATTGGCACAGCGTGGCACTACTGTATGGAAAGTTTTGCCTTGCTTATAAACTTTTGAATATGTCAATAAATAATAATCTCGACAATAGGTTGCACATCTTTTAAGAGTGTAAATTTATGTCTTTTTTTATTATTATATTACAGATTAATCATGGTTATTATGCAAAATCAGTGGACTCCAACCAAACCTCGAGGACCAATTATGGGGGATTTTAGTAGCCCTGGACCAGCTGCTGTAGGAATGCTCCCTCCTTTAGTTGGTTATGAGAATCATGATTTCACTCGGTTTAGAGCTCCTGGATATAGTTTTGGTTTAAGGTAAATAAATGTTAAATAAATGAAACTCAACATCAATCTAAATAATAGTGACCCTAATTAATAAAAATATAGTTCTTAACATAAATTAGTCACGTGTAAAACTATTATGCATTCCTATGGATATCTACAGTACACATTAATAAATACATTTTAAAATTTCTTTAATTTGAATAATTCATTTAAAATAGGATATTTAACGATCTCTTTTTCTGCCACAACTTTATTTATTGATCTCCATTGCTACGCATTTTTTCATTCAATTTATTTCGTACTTATTTTATTTTAACATTTAACCATCTTATTTCAATTCACAATTTTTATTCACAAATATTTTACATTTGATTCTAAAATATCTCTAAAATTGCACGTTACGTTTCCTTTTACATTCATAGTAATATCATTTTTCTTAATGATTCCATTCCTAGCTATACTTTACTAGTATTTGGTAATGACTTGAAAGGTTGCTATTCTTCCACATGCAACTTACTATTTTCTTCAGACAGCCAATAGCTGTTAAACAGCGGTCTGAGGAGCGATCAGGCCTAGACACATGACAGAGATTTTTTGACAAGAAAAGAATGATACCACTCTTTTCTTTTACTTAACTTTTATATATATAAGCCAGTCTTATCATTCTTTTCTTGTCAAAAAATTTCTGTCATGTGTCTAGGCCTGATCACTCCTCAGACCGCTGTTTAACAGCTATTGGCTGTCTGAAGGTACTAGTAAGGCATGTGGAAGAATAGCAACCTTTCAAGTCATTACTAATTTAATAACAAAATTGTGGTGTAGTAAATCTAAGATTTCACGCTGTAAATTAATAACTCAGTGAGTAATAAATGTATATGTTTATATATTCATGCTTTCAAGCCAAGATGCTTAAGACTGGCTTATATATAAAAGTTAAGTAAAAGAAAAGAGTGGTATCATTCTTTTCTTGTCAAAAAAAAAAAATCTCTGTCATGTGTCTAGGCCTGATCGCTCATCAGAGCGCTGTTTAACAGCTATTGGCTGTCTGAAGGTAATAGTAAGGCGCATGTGGAAAAATAGCAACCTTTCAAGTCATTACTAATTTAATAACAACATGCGATTTAAACAAAATATTATTTACTAGTATTTGTAAATTATAATTTAGTAAAGTTATTTTTTTCTCAGTGCCATCTTATATTGCTAATCCACCTGATCACACATGTTGAAAAGATAAATAATCATCAATATAACCAGCACTCATCAGTTGGTCCAGATTACCATCTCCACACATACATACCATCAGTACTCAGCTTTATATTAAGATAGCCAATCTTCATACTTTAATGGACAGGTTTCAAACTACTCCAACCCTTCATCCTCCCAGAAGGATTCTGGGTTGGAGTAGTTTGAAGCCTGTCCATTAAAGTATGAAAATTGGCTATCTTAATATAAAGCTGAGTACTGATTGTATATATGGGTGGAGATGGTAATCTGGATCAACTGATGAGTGCTGGTTTAGCACGAAATACGTCATTGGTGATTATTTATCTTTTCAACATGTGTGTGATCAGGTGGGTCAGCAATATAAGATGGCAATGAGAGTTGTAGGTCGTGTTAAAGTCCGAGTTCGAATCGTACATATATTACATATATAAATGGAGGTGTAAGCCTGTACAATGTAATAAAGTTATCTTTGAAAAAGTATGGGGGGGGGGGAACTTTGCTATGCAAATATACAACCTGTTCTATTGTGGATGATTTATTCTTCTTTCCAATAGAATTGTCAAAATGGCAATATATCTCCATTATTATTTATAAAAACTAAAGTTATCAGTTTGTAAAAGGCAATCAGTCATATAGTATAAATGTATATATATTTGCATGCAATATATACATATATGCATGTATAAATTGACGAAGTTCAGTTAGTAATTCATTTTTGCTTTCCGTCTTTATCAATGTTATTATTATTAAATGATATTTGAAAACCTATATATATACATTGTACCGGATCGTAGTTTTTTCATCTGTTATTTTTTTATTGCATTTAATATAGATCCCGGTTACTAAGGGGTTTTGAATCATTTATACTATACATAACAGATTTACATGTGCGATATGACCAAATCACTCCCTCCTTTTTAATATAATAAAAAAATATTAGGAAAAACCTGATTATATTTCCTGGTCAATCTAACCCCGAGCCATTTTATATATGATGTAAAAGAGAACTATAACTTGTTACGGCTTTTATGTATTTGTTTAGGTGCCAGTGTTCAGTGGATCGTATTAGCTGAACATACAGGATTAATTAATGAAGACAGAATTTTTCTCCTTCATAGTTACAAGTTTTTGTTATCTGGTTTTTATTTATGGAAGTTGTCATGTTTGGCTGAATTACAGGGTTCAGACTCAAACCAACAGGAATATCAAAAAATATGAGGAAGGTCAGATATGGCAGAGGTTTACCAAAATAGTTACGTGTATTAACATTCACACATGTAGGAATCTAAATAATGAAGATTGCTGAATTTAAATTACCACGTGGATTTAATAAACTATAAATACAAAATTATTTATTAATACTATTAAACATTAACATATAGATACAACGTTACATAGAATACATATATATAACATATTCTTAATTACAAATTTAATTAGGTATTCTGTTAACAATAATAAAGTCTAGTTCATCCGTCTTATTAGTTCATTAAAAGTTTATATTATTAGTTCAAATAAACATTAAAGATAGGTATAGAGCTTTCATTAATCTTACCTATTATTTCCTTTATTGGTTTAATGATTGGTATAATATGTGTTTATTCATGACTATAGGTTTCTTATTTCTACTAATTATGGGATCCATTATATCTGGTTAGAGCAATGGTCTTCAACCATCGGCACCAGGCCACAAAAGTTTTTTACCGGTTCATGCTAGACTGGCAAGAAAGTTTGTAATAAAATAATAAGATTTTAAACTTTTAATTAATATAAACAATTTTTATTTATTTTTTCAGCGCATTTTTACCCCGATTAAAAATAAAAAGAAACAACAAAAATAAAATCTAATCAATCATACATAAATTAATTTGTTTTTTTATTTATCACAGATGTTTATGGGGGGGGGGGGGTAGAAAAAAGTTTTTTATTATACAAACTCCAGTTGTCTTTTGATAGCCAATCACGGCCTCTTATCAGTGTTGTTAAAACAATAAAATGTAACGTGACTTTTTTTGATCTCTTACATTTTTTCTATTATCTCTTTTAATATTTCATTTTTAGTGGGTTTTTTTTTTTGGCTTTAACTTTTATTTTTGAAATCAATTTTTATTACCTTTTTTTTTAAAAATAAAAACCAAAAAATAAGTTCTGTCTCTAACTTTTACAAAGTATTTCTCAAGCCACCCCCACCCCCAAATTAAAATAAAATCAAAACTTTTGACTTTTTCAAGTTTCGTTTTCTTTTTTTTTTTTGTTTGTTTGAAAATATGCCCACTTTTTTTTGGTCTATGAGACGATTTTTTTTTTTTGGCTTTATTTATATATCGCTAAAATACTAAAACTTTTATTTTTAAAACCAATTTCTGTTACCTTTTTTTAAAAATAAAAACAAACAAAAAATAATTTTGGCCTCTATCTTTTGTCTCAGTGATGACAAAATATTTCTCAACCCACCCCCCCCCTCCCAAAAGAAAATTAAAATAAGATCAAAAGTTTTGATTTTTTCAACATTCGGGTAAATAACATTTTATTTTTGCATGTTTTAACGATGAAATAATAAACGTAGAAATGCAAGCACATTAATGAGAATGATTGTTATTGTACTGTTTTCTGTAGCAGTATGACTGCGCAACTTGAGGAAGAATGTTCAGCATGTGAAGGTAAGCAACACCATTACAATACACAATAACTAGTGTGCTGTTTTGGTCAGTTATAACAATTATGCTTGTCTAAGGGTAAGCAAGTTACATCTTTAAGAAAATTTATCTGTAAACTTCTGCCGGTCCACGAAATCTTATCCTTATTTTTGCCGGTCTGCAGGTGTAAAAAGGTTGAAGACCACTGGGTTAGAGTATTGCTTTCTTATTAGCTTGCTAAGGTCCTGGTATTATAGGCACAGCATTTCTGTTTCAAGGTATTCTCTTGCCTTTAGGCTAGGAAGAAGGTATCAGCAACCGTATCTGTTTAGCAATGCATCTGGTTTAAATTCTCCCAGCAGGTAAAAACAAACACATGGCAAAACAGTTTTCTACAGCTTTCTGGGTCTCTCTGTGGTAGGCAGCTCAATGGAGAATATAGCACTCTAATTTTCAGAATTCAGACACAATATTAATACAGCAAAGAAGGAATGAATCGTAGTTCTTGGGGATGCCTTTTTATATCATGGTCTGATTCCATCATGCAATTACCTATTCACACTTTTCTTTATCTCCTGAAGAATTTAATTACCCCACAAAGCTTATTTTTGTTATAATTAATTTACAATATTAATTATAATTTACATACAATACATGGTTTTATATTGACTTCAATATAGCATTCATTTTCGTTTGTGGACCTAACATAATTTCATCAACCAAAACGAACACTACAAAATTTAAACAATGGTTAATTATATACAATGTCTAATTTTTTTTCATTTTTCATTTACTAAGTTCATATTGGTGATCGACATTCTGACAAACCATATTTAATTAGGGAGTGCATATCACACCTTCCTTATTTTTAAAAAAATCTAAATATATACTTCCTTTTTCTTTAATCAATGTGCATTAAATAAATTTATAATTACAACTTTAAATTATCGTAATAGATTTCTAACTATAAGATCTTTCCATTGACTCTTCGTAAATCGAAAGATTTCGCGAGTACTAATGTGTAATAGGAATTGTGGACTTAATCAGTGAAGTATTGAATAGCTTCACGCTCTCATATTTAACCGCTTCAGCTTCACCTATGAATAGCTTCACGCTCTCATATTTAACCGCTTCAGCTTCACCTATTTATATAGAAAGTAGGTTGAAGTAAAGAAGGGTTCCCCTCTTTTCTTCCAAAGTGTAAGCTTATGATTAAGACCTGTAGAGGTCCCTACCTTTGCATTTTCAAGCACACATTCTTGAGATTTATTGCCTTAGTAAATATTGATTATCAGGGTAGTTACAATAAAATAATAAGTCTTGTTTATTAAAGTTAAAAAATCTACATTTTTTAAATATATTATTATATTTTATACATACTTTTCTCTCAGCAATATTCTTTCATGGTAGAATGCCAAAGACACATTGTTCCAAAAATAATGGTATAATGTATAACATAATATTTATTTCGTTAAGAATGAAAGGTCATCTAAATGGATGTCTTTTATCTAGAATATCGATCTTGATGAAATAATGAAGGACTCTAATATTCACAAAAAAACTGTTATTATATCATGATTAGTAAGAAACATAATGGATGAATTTAATCATAGATTCAAACTTGGTTGAAGTGCTTTTCGTAGAAATAACTTGATACTAAAAGAAAATATGCCTATGTGTTTGAAAAAGAAAGTTTTAACAAATGTGTTTTACCAGTTCTTACTTATGGATCTGAGACTTGGACACTTAATAGAAGAGCAATACAGAGACTTCAGACCACTCAAAAAAGTATGAAGAGATAAATGTTGGGAGTAACAAGAGATCAAAAATGCAATGTATGGATAAGAGAACAAGCAGGTGTTACTGACCTTATTGAAAAAATGAAAATACTGAAGTGGTGTTGGGCTGGACATACCACATGTGAGATGGATGGATGAAATAAGAAAGTATGCAAGGGTGATGTGGAGAAGAAAAGCTAAAGCTAAAGATCGGAGAAGATGGATTGAACTTGGAGAGACCTTCATCCTGGAGTGGATTGATAATGTTTGATGATAATGAAGAAACCTTATGCATCATTTTGTTATAGTCATAAGAGAATCACCCTGCCACAGCACTGCATAAATTTATAAAACTGAGGAATATATTCTCAATCTAAACACAAGATAAAGTCTTTGAAAAGATAAGAATAAATTTATCTTATCTTTTTTTACCAAAATTCAGCATTTAGAAATGAGATCTTGAAAATCTTAATGTATCACTTTGAATTCCATTTACTTTATATTAATAAATAACATTTGACCACTTAACATAACATGATCATCATTCATCAAAGCCACAAGCTAGAAACTAGTCTGGCGATATTGAATGAGTAGATACTAGATGGAGATTTTATACACAAAGCTTTCTGCATCCATTGATTACTCTGGCTTGCACTGAGTGATGCTACAGTATGGAGAGTTTTACCTCTTTAAAATACAATGCTAGATAAATAATTTGTTATATATTATATCTAATACTGACATGCAGTAAATTGTAAAAATTTCACAAACACTATTTATTAATATATAATAAATGGAATTAACAGAAATTGATTAATATCTTCATGTTCTCTCATTTTTAAATATTTTAGATTGGCCTATACCAGGGGTGGGCAATTGTTTTGGCTCAGGGGCTGCAGAGGTTAGCGGAGGGCCGCATTGGGAACCATTTTGTGGAAGTGAAGGTCAGTGGAGGGTCACATCTTTTTTTCATGACACAATAAACACACTGCTTTATTCTCCGTATTATCAACGAAATATTTGTTTGTCCATTCTTCATTACACACATGACATTCATCACTGATTTTACATTTTTATCAGAGGGTTCATGATTTCACTAAAGTTGGAAATGTATATATTTGCTAATGCAAAGACAATTGAAATTAACAAGATCAACTGGAAAAGCACTGTACATCATATCTACACTGTGCATGTGTATTGATGTGGCCATCCTATTGGAAAATACGAGACGAATCTTCGATCGTGCACGGGAAGGAAATCTCAGTTCAAGGCGGATTTTTCTGATTGTCTTGGTGGGCCACATAAAAACTCTTAGCAGACAACATGTGGCCCTCTGGCCGCTATTTGCCCATCCCTGGCCTATATATATGAATTTAGGCAAAAAGATAAAATGGTTCATTCTTATTACTACATATTAGTAAATGACATTTGTATAATGTTTACAGTTTAAAACACAGCGCTAGATAAATAAATAATTTGTTATATATATTTAATATTGTATCTAATACTGACATGCTGGAAGTTGTAAAATTTTCACATACATCATTTATTAATATATAATAAATGGAATTAAAAGTGATTAAGAACTTCATACTCTCATTTCTAAATGTTTTAGATTGGCCTATGCATATGAATTTAGGTAAAAAGATAAGGGAGATTCATTTTTATCTTTTCAAAGATTCTGTCTTATGTTTAGAGTGAAAATATTCTCAGCTTTATAAATTCATACTGCACATGTGTCAGGGTAATTCCTTTATGTCTATTACAAATAAAACATGGTGCCAGGTAAATAAATAATTAATATTATTTTGTTGTAAATTTCTTACAAAATAATTTTAAATTATTAAGAAAGTTCTTATTTTAAATCTAATACAATAAAATTTACAATTTATGAATAAAATCAAAAATAACTATAAAAATGTTTAATTTTTTTATTTATCAAAATGATCGTTTTCTTCATTTTTTCTTATGCTAGCCTTATTGGAACAGTTAATACTTTGTATTTATTGTCATATAAAACTCCAGATAATGATAGAATTATAATCGATATATTAAAAGAAGCAAGTAAAGAAAGAAAATTTTTTTTGGCAAAGTTATATACCAAATGTCTAAATGATAAAGATGTACTGGATGATTGGAAGAATGCAGTAATAATATTAATATTTAAAAAAGGTGATAAAGAAGATATTAGAGATTACAGACTTATCAGTCTTTTATCAGTTTTATACAAAATTTTTACACAACTCGTCTACAGAAAACACTGGATTTCCACCAACCAAGAGAACAAGCTGGATTTAAAAGTGGTTTTAGTACAGTAGATCATATCCAGGTATTGAGAGATGTTATAGAAATGACCAATGAATACAAGTTGCCATTGTGCTTTGCATTTGTAGATTATAAAAAGACATTTGATTCTATAAACATTTCTTCAGTGATTAAAGCATTGGATCATTAAGGTATAGATCCAGGATATTGTCATATTATCAAGAATATTTATAAAAATGCAACAGCAATAATTATATTACATAATGATGCTAGGAAAGTTAACATTGAGAAGGGTGTAAGACAGGGTGACTCCATATCTCCAAAACTTTTTGCAACAGTGTTGCAAGAAGTATTTTGTATATTAAAATTAAAAGCTGAAAGAGTAAAAGTAAATGGATATTATTTAAGTTATTTCGATTTTGCAATTGATGTTTTTGCAAATAATGCATCGGAGCTTTGGAAATGTTATAAGAGTTATCGGATTGAAAGTAGGACTAAAGATGAATGTTAAAAAGACTAAAATAATGTTCAAGCGATTTTCTCAAAAGATGAAAATAACAATTGATTATAATGAGTTAGAAGAAGGTAATAACTACAAATACCTTGGTCACATTATTACTACATATGGAAACATAACGGATGAAATTAATCATAGAATTAAACTTGGTAGAGTGCTTTTGGTAAAAATAATATTAAAAGGAAATATGCCTATGTGTTTGAAAAGGAAGGTTTTTAAAAATGTGTTTTATCAGTTCTTACGTATGGATCTGAGACATGAATACTTAATAGAAGAACAATACAGAGACTTCAGACAGCTCAAAGAAGTATGGAGAGATACATAGTGAAAATGCAATACATGGGTAAGAAAACGAACAGTTGTTACTGACATCACTGAAAAAATGAGGAATTGGGCTCAAAATATCACTAGAAGAGATGATAATAGATGGCCAATTACAATCTTAAACTGGATTTCAAGAGATTGTAAAAGACTCAGAAAGAGACCACATGTGAGATGGATGAATGAAATAAGAAGGTATGCAGAAGTAATGTGGAGAAGAGAGGCTAGAGATCAGAGAAGATGGATTGAACTTGTAGAGACCATACTGCAGTAGAAATTTTAAGGTATGTTATTCATGTGTTTATTATATCTATTTATACCTTATCCACATCCCCTATTATAATAAGTAAATAATTTTCCTTTTCACAAATTACAAAAAGAAAAACAGTATGGTAATTAAAGTATTATCTTTTCTTCCATCATGATGTAGTCATTTTAAAAAAAATTGATTCTTAGCATTTCTTAAGAAAATAAGGTAATTATGTATTTACTGGGAAAATAACTTCAGTTAATAGAGAAAAACATCAACAAATAAAGTGGAAATATTATCAAAAAATTTGCTATGAAACTGTCTTTCTTTAAAATAATTGTAATTAAAAAAACAACAACACTGGAAATATTAAATACCATCGCTCGTTTTCAGCCATTTTGTTATAGACATTTACTGTATGCCCCTGAAGATGTATAATTTAATTTTAAAAAAGCATCCGGGCTTCCCATGCAGGTACCCAAATATTTTCTATTTTTTATACTTGTTTTATTCTTTCCATTTATTATTAATATTTATATTCCATATTTTTTATGACTACAATATTTTACATTATGTGCAAAAAGTGTAATGTAATCTGTAAAAATGAAAATCATTAACTCATGTATTCTTTTAGTTTTCACTGTGAAAATTTTTGTCACCATTCAATTCTCTTAGAAATGAAATAAATAAAACATGGTGAACCTTTCCATGTTTTTGAACATTTCCACATTTCCATTTTAGCCTAATTTTATATTTAATTTCCATTGATTATTTGCGAGCTCTATATATAACATTTGTAATACAAGCTTATTAAATTAGGTCATGTGTCATATGACAATTTTTTTTTTTTGCTATTAAGGTTTTGGCGATTTTATATTGCTAACACTATTAATATATGATGTATCTGAAACTTAGTTCAGTCCCATATGGCTATTCAAGTTATATAGCTGGATTGGAAGACATATGTATGTCTGAAAACTTCAGATTTTCTACTTAATAGTTATACATTGGATAAGGTACTGGGCTTATCCTACTATTTTTAATCTAATGCTTGAATATCCTAGCACCTCACTGATGAAGCCAGTAGCAGAAACCGGTCTGGGGTTGAGGATATTCTGCAAAGCTTGTTAAGAGCTTATTTGCGAGCTCTACATATTCCATTGATTCTATATTGCTTACTTAGTGTTTATAAAATTATTCTTGTAAAAACATTTAATTGTTCCTTGATGTCCCAAACTTTTTTCATTCTTATTGCATTACTTCGATTAAATCATTACAAAACGCACACACACACTTCCCATAATGCACTTTTTACAAAGTTTATTTAATTTATGATAATTATGATTGGCTAGCAGCTTTTTTAGATCTAAAAAACAATTGTCTTACCATTATCTATTACATAAATGTAAAATAATTTTATCTCATACATATATAAACATTCTTAACAAGATTAAAGCTTATTTCCATATTTTTAAATTTTTTTTACAATTTATTTCTATTTATCATATTGTAAACATTTCCTATATTTAAAACTACTATAAATAATTATTTTTTATTTAAATTGATTATTGTTGCTTGAATTATTGCCTCTCCATCTCCCTGAATCAAATTCATCCTGAATCTACCCAAGATTTTAATTTTATAGTCTAACATACAAATCCTAATCTTACTCTTTATTATATATATATGTACAATATATTATAATAGATGATGACTTTTTATTTAGATACTTACAACTGCAGATCACTTTCAAGTGAAGAAAGATTGCAAGAATTGGAAGAAGAATTGTCTTGTATTAATTGGAACATTATTGGACTTTGTGAAGTTAGAAGAAACGGTGAAGAGACAATTGATTTAAAAAGTGGATAAGTACTCTACCACAAATGCACAAATATTGCAATTACAAATGGAATAGGATTTATTATAAATAAAAAGTGTAAGAACAACATTGTGGACATTGATGGTATATCAGATAGAGCGGCAAGATTAGTTATTCAACTTAGTAGCAGATACCAAATGCAGATAATTCAGGTTAATGCCCCAACAAGGTCTCATAGTGATGAAGTTATAGAATATTTTTATATGGATGTACAAAAGGCTTCTTATCAGATCTAATAACATTTTTAAATTGTTATGGAAGACTTTAATGCTAGAATTGGTAAACAAATGAAATATGAAAGTGCTGTAGGTAATTTTGGTTATGGTAATAGAAATGAGAGAGGACATAGACTTGTGGAGTTTGCAGAAAAAGAAAAACTTTATTATTATGAATTCTTTTTTTGAGAAGAAAAATGTTAAAAGGAAATGGACATGGAAGCATCCAAATGAAGATACAGCAGAATTGGATTATATTTTGACTAACAGGAAGTACATATTTCAAGATTGTAATGTTCTTAATAAGTTCAACACAAGAAGTGATCATTGATTAATAAGATACATGTTAATGCAAAACTAGAGAGATAAAAATTATTAAGAAAAACAATATTTACAGTTGATATTCCTAATCTTCAGAAATATTCTAATGAATTCAAATTAGAACTTGCAAATCGTTTTCAACTATTAGTAGATTTTGAACATGATTCAGATTTAAATGAAATTAATAGGAAAATAGCTGATACACTTTTAAAAACTGCAACAAAGATAGCTGGTAGAAAAAAGCAGCAATTGACCAATAAAATTTCTATTGAGATTGGAGAATTTATGAAGAAAAGAAAGAATATGAAGTTATATAAAAATGACACATTAAGAAGAATATATTAGAATTTTATAAGGGTGTGAAAAAGAATTGATAATGATATAAAAAGGTATAATTGTGAACTAGCAAGGAAAGTTGAAGAAGAGAATAAAAGTCTCAAGAGTGTAAAACAACATTTTGGTATTGGTAGGAAACTTATATCTGCAATAAGAAAAAAAAAAATAGAACTATTACTAAAAAGAGAGTTGACATCATGAAATGGGTAGAAGAGTTCTATCAAGAATTATATAGTAGTAAAGAACAAGTATCTCCTATATCTATTCCATCTTCCGAATTGCATTTAAATGAAGAAGTTAGATATGCAATTAAATTTATGAAGACAGGAAAAACTCTGGGTAATGATGGAATTATAATAGATATATTAAAAGAAGCAGATGAAGAAATAGAAACATTTTTGGCAAGGTTATACACCAAATGTCTAAATGATAAAGATGTACCAGATGATTGGAAGAATGCAGTATTAATATTAATATTTAAAAAAAGTAAAGATGGTATTAGAAATTACAGACCTATCAGTCTTTTATCAATTTTATACAAAGTTTTTACCAAGATAATTACAACTCGTGTACAGAGAACATTGGATTTCCACCAATCAAGGGAGCAAGCTGAATTTAAAAGTGGTTTTAGTACAGTAGATCATATCCAGGTATTGAGAGAAATTATAGAAAGGACAAATGAATATGAGTTGCCATTATGCTTTGGATTTTTAGATTATGAAAAGGCATTTGATTCTATAAACATTTCTTTAGTGATTAAAGCATTGGATCATCAAGGTATAGATCCAGGATATTGTCATATTTTGAAGAATATTTATAAAAATGCAACAGCAACAATTAGATGACATAATGACACTAGGAAGGTTAACATTGAGAAGGGTGTAAGATAGGGTGATTTCATATTTCCAAAATCTTTTGCAAGAAGTATTTTGTGGATTAAAATGGGAAACTAAAGAAGTAAAAGTAAATGGAGATTATTTAAATCATTTAGATTTTGCAGATGACGTAATTGTTTTTGCAAATAATGCACCAGAGCTTCGGAAATTGCAAGACTTATCAGATGAAAGTAGGATTAAAGGTGAATGTTAAAAAGACTAAAGTAATGTTCAATGGACTACTGATAGAAACATAATGGATGAAATTAATCATAGAATTGAACTTGGTTGGAGTGTTTTTGGTAGAAATAACTTAATATTAAAAGCAAATATGCCTATGTGTTTAAAAAGGATGATTTTTAATAAATGCGTTTTACCAGTTCTTACTTATGGACCTGAGACTTGTATAGTTAATAGAAGAGCAATACAGAGACTTCAGACCATTCAAAGAAGAATGGGGAAATGCATGTTAGAAGTAACAAGAAGAGATCAAAAATGCAATACATGGGTAAGAGAACAAACAGGTTTTACTGACATCATTGAAAGAATTAAAAACTGAAGTGGAATTGGACTGGATATATTTATAGAAGAGTATGATAATAGATGGCCAATTGACCCAGAAAGAGACCATGTGTGAGATGGATGAAATAAGAAAGTGTGCAAGGGTGACGTGGAGAAGAGAGCCTTGAGATCAGAGAAGATCTTCATCCTGCAATGAATTGATAATGGTTGATGATGATAATGAGATGTGAATAAAGTATTTTTTGGGTTAAACTGTGTATTATCTTGTATTCCCAATTTTTTGACAAAATAGCATCCGCCATTTTTAAAGAAAAAGTGTTAAATCTCAAATAATAATGAGATTGAGAGTGAGATAAAGAATGAGATTGAGCATAAAGTAGTTGAGTATTCAGAATATGTAGATTAACAAAATGTTTATTTTCTTCAATTTCACTATTAATTGATTTCAAGATTATATTAGAAGAGATAAAATAAGTAGCCTCCACAGTACATTGTGTTTCATCAGCTTTATTTAAACCAGTTGGTCTTTTCAATATTTCCTGTAGACTCCCCTCTAGGTTCTCAAAGCATATTTTTCCAAATTAGAAGTATTTTAGCATTATCAAAATCAGGTTTGTGATCGATTTTTTACAAAATGTGAAGTAAAAGCTGATGTTTTAACTTCTGATTGGAGGCATTTTTTTCATGTGTCATAGCATCGGCCAGGAAGTGAACCCGCTAACCTGGGACAATGCTTGCAAGGCAGCTGTACTGACCTCTTGACCACCAATGCTTGACTTGGAGGCATTTTTGTTCCTTAATTCTGACCTTAATTCAACTACTGAATTGACCTACATAGATTTTGAGCACTATAAACATGGAATTTCATAAACATCCTGATATTCCAAAAGTACTATGTCTTTAGATTTATGGGAAAAAATCATCTTTTTTTTGCTAGTGGAAAAAGTGGTCTTTTATATTAAAATTAGATAGTCTTCTATTGATCTTACCAATGGCTCCTTTAATATAAGAGAAAACCACTCTATAAATAATTGAATTATCAATTTTATCTTTTTTTCTTTTTAGTATCAATTCTATATAATGTCTTATATATTATGATTTTATTGTAACTATTAGAAAGTAGAATAAACTTTTTGTTAGTTCTATTTCTTGAGTAAGATGATCTTTATCAGAAAAACTACAAAAGATTTTTTGCTACAGAAAATATTTGAGCAGGATGATGATGAGAATTAAAATTAAGATATCTGTTTGTACAATATTGTAATAGTAGGAGTAGAGCATATAGAGATATATACCCCATGAATCGGAAGCTAAATTGTGATGGTAGGTAAAATCTATTAATTGAAAATGGATTATCATCCATCCCAACTTGAAAATATTTCCAAATTATGAGTACCCATGCAAGTTGTTGCATACCCTTTGTATACTCATGCTATCTCCCCCTGTCTTTACATTAACATTACAGTTAGTCGTGAGACAAATATTAAATGCTATGCTGATGATAATAAAGAGAACATGATAAACTAATGTTCCCATCATAATATCTAGGTTCAAAATAAAATAAGTGAATACATGAAATTGAAACTAAGGACCACTATGGCTATTGATAATAATAGTATAAATTTTTATTGCAGGACATATAAGAATAAAATAAAATACAAATTAACAATGAAACAGAATAAATAAAAACCTGGTACAACATTTTACACTTTTACCTATCATAAAATTGACTACTACTCACAGTTAATTTTCTTAAAAATTGTACTCCTATATTCTTTTATAGAAATAAGTAGATAAATAAATACGTTGAAAATTATTTAGACAAGCTAGAAATAAACTTATGATCCCAACACTAGCATATATACACACGTGTAAAATGAATTTTAAATATTTGCAAAATCAATAACATATTTTATCCATGCACACCTGTAAAATGAATTTTAAATATTTGCAAAATCAATAACATATTTTATCCATGCACACCAATCACTGTCACTCTGTGTGTTTGCTTAACATCTATAATTTACGTTAATTTGTTACATGTTTCAATTATACACCTGAGCAGAGACGAATATATCTTATTTGCTCTGTCATGCCATTAATTGTATTCTCTTTAAAATGGAAAAGATATTTATATGAATAAAAACATATATACTCCTTATCTCGCTTTTAGGTAAAACTGACTTTTAGCTACCCGAACCATTCGCCCTCTATTTTTAAAAAACTGAACTACTTTTTCTCCTCTAATAACTGCATCCAAATTTAATAAGTGTATGTAACTATATCTAAGTGTAAATGTTAATAAAAAAAAAAATTACATTTACGTGCGTATTTTTCACTTATAGCGCTCTTTGCTGTATATATAATTAACTACTTTTTCCCACCTAATAACTGTATCCAAATTTAATAACTGTATGTAACTATATCCAAGAGTAAATGCTAATAAAAAAAAACTTAAAAAAAAATACTTACATTTACATGCGTATTAATTCTAAATCTTTTTACATAAAGAAGAATAAATAACAAAAATACGAACTTACATTTTTAGGAGTAGTTGGAAGCCACACAAACGAGGAAATGCACGAAGAGGTCGTCGTGTGCGTGCAGATTTCTAAAAGAAAATTCCTGCAGGTAGGATGAGAACAAAGGTCTGCTTGTCCCAAATTGGTATTTTAGCTTACGCTTTGCTCTCATCCACAGATTTTCAACATTATTGGTGTGTATAACCTCGTCATCCGGGTCAACAAAGTTGTAATGCCAGAGTTTATTTCTTGTTAGATAAACTGATTTAAAGTTGGATCTTTCTAATTGTGTCTATCTCCACTCTATTTATAGTTAATTTATTTACAGTTATATATACAGCGAAGACCGCTATAAGTGAAAAATACGCACGTAAATGTAAGTTTTTTTTTCTTTTTTCTTTTATTAACATTTACACTTAGATATAGTTACATACACTTATTAAATTTGGATACAGTTATTAGAGGGGAAAAAGTAGTTCAGTTTTTTAAAAATAGAGGGCGAATGGTTCGGGTAGCTAAAAGTCAGTTTTACCTCGCTTTTATATAAATATTTCATTTATTTCTATATAACATATTAGCAACATTGTCATCACCATAAATAAAATACCTATTTCCTTAAGCTTACATTGTATACACCAGCATTTCCCAAACTATATTATGTGGACCACTGGTGTTCCACAGAAAGTCATTAAGTGTTCCATGACATTACAGGAATCCAAGATATTAAAAACGTTACTGATTATTTATTGTTAATTGTTTTTTGCTATAATTATTTTCAAGAGTTTTCTTTTGTATAACTAAAATTTTGGAATTTATCTTTAAAGCGCATGTGCATTGGCTTAATCGCTAATATCACTATTACGGTATAAAAACATATCGCTATATAAAATAATATCTCATTATAAATATTTATTTTGTTTTTTAACTCATATTTATTTACATTATTTACTATTGAGATATTATTTTATATAGCGCTATGTTTTAATACTGTAATAGTGATATTAGCGCATGCGCTTTAAAGATAAATTATAATTTATCTTTAAAGCGCATGTGCATTGGCTTAATCGCTAATATCACTATTACATTATTTATTATTAATACATTGTACAGGCTTAAACCTGCATTTATATATGTAATATATGCGGGGTTCGAACTCAGACTTTCACACGACCCACCACTCTCAGTGCCATCTCATATTGCTGACCCACCTGATCACACATATGTTGAAAAGATAAATAATCACCAATATACGTATTTCATGAAAAACCAGCAATCATCAGTTGGTCTAGATTACTATCCTCGCACATATATATAACCAGTACTCAGCTTTATATTAAGATAGCCAATCTTTATACTTTAATGGAGCATGAAATACGTATATTGGTGATTATTTATCTTTTCAACATGTGTGTGATCGGGTGGGTCAGCAATATGAGATGGCACTGAGAGTGGTGGGTCGTGTGAAAGTCTGAGTTCGAACCCCGCATTATTTATTATTATAAATTTATTTAAACGCACATTGATTACGTAACTAATATTTATTAAGGCTGTAGCCTCAAGCACATGCGTATAAAAATGCGATAGTAGGGACCTTATTATTAAAACTGAAAAATTCAAACCTATCTTTCCATTACAAAAAACCAAAGCGTTCCATTAAAATTTTAGGATTTTGTAAAGTGTTCCACGATGGAATAAGTTTGAGAAACGCTGGTATACACAGTAATACATTTGCTTGACACATAAAAGCTAGCGTTTTGTCTTTCTAATATAAATTCAGACTCAGATGGCAATATCATAACATGCAAAATCTCTTTACCAATCTTTAAAATAAAGTAAAAATATCTGTTCAGTTTCATAAAATAAAGTTTATTTTATGCAGTTCAACAATTGATATTTATAAATGTATACTTATCTTGCATTTATCTACGCTTATTTTAAAAGACTATAAACAATATCCAATTGTAAAATTATGAATGCTAAGAATGTAAACGTCCCAATTAAACAAGTAATATGTCTAAATGCATTAAATCGCAGGTATTTGTGAAGCTAATTATAAGTAATAAAATTAATGGTTGAGCATTTTCAAAAAGTTTTGTCTTCTCATAATCATAGCCAGCCAGTTAAATGAGCACAATAGAAAATGTGTGTGATATATTTAAATTTATTCAAAGTGAGTTAGACAGTCCATTTCTTGGAGAGAGAGAAGCATGCTTCCTTCCAGTTTATAGCGTGAGTATTGTTAGCTATAAGCCGTGCTTCTTTAACTTTATGTTTAGAGTCATGGCGCTCTATACAAGTGGTAGTGGCAGAAGATGGTTTGAATATATGGCTGGTAGATCTTTGGCGCTCCAAGAAGATAGAATTACATTGGGGTTGTTCAAAGCTCTTTTGTACAAATAACAGTAATGAGAGACATGAGTGGAGAGTGAGGCATGAGATTTGCCATAATGATATACACAGCGTATAAAATCACATGACCTCAAACTGGCCGCAGTGCTATATATTGTGGCAAATCTTGCACCTCCGCTCTCCACTAGTGTCTCTCAGCACTGTTACTTATACAAAAGAGCTCTGAACAAACCCAAATATGATTTCATCTTCTTGGAATGCCAAAGGTCCACCGGCCATACATTTGAACCATCTTCTGCACCATTGCCTGTATAGAGCACCATGACTCTAAATGTAAAGTTAAAGAAGCATAGCTTATACCTAACAACATCAAAACTATAAACTGAAAGTATGCCTCTCTCTCTCTTCAAAAAGTGAATTCTCTAACCCCATCTGAATAAATTTAAATACTCATCACACACATTTTCCATTATGTCTATTTAACTCACTGGCTATGATTGAGACAAAACTTCTTGAAAGCATTCAGCCATTAACTTTATTATCTATAATTACCTTCACCAATACTTGCATTTTAGCACATTTACAATGTGTATACTGGTTTTTTTTGAAAGTATTTGTTTTGAAATCTTATAGATAAGCCAATATATGTTAAAATAAAGGGTACTGTTCTGATACATCATGTCAGCTGCTTGACGGCATTGGTTTACAAAACATGTTTTTGGGAGCAACTGTGTTTAGTAAAATTAAAATAATTCACCAAGTATTTGTCCTCAACTGGATGAAAAAAAACACTAATAATCATAATTTTGTCCCACAAATTGACTTAAATTTGGTGTTTTTAAATTTTTATTTTTACTACTTTAAATTGATTCAAAATATTTCTAATTATAAGGTCTAAATATTAACTCGATCTGATTCGAAAGATTTCACGAATGTTGATTTCTAAACGAATTACTGGACTTAATCAGTGAAGTATTTATTAGCTTCGCACTCTCAAATCAAAATGCTTTAGATTTGCCTATATAATTAGAATGTAGGTTGAATATAAGATGGCCGCTCTTATTTTTATAAAGTTGTAATCTTGTGTTAAGATTTGTAGAGGTCGCCATCATGGTAAAATTAAGCATTCAAAAGGCGCATAGTATTAATGTTAAAGCTTTATATGTATTTACTTTTTGCATGAGAAAACTTTTCCGTGCAGTTGGTGTGTAGACAATCAATAAAAGCATTTTCCTATTAATTATGTTTTTTAATATTATTCTTTAAATCGAATACATTTTACTTAAAGGTTTATTTGTAACTAATAAACAAAAATATAGAAATTGTTATTTTTAAAATGCTTTAACTTTCCCATTAATAATGCTTTGGAGTAAAATTAAAAAATTAATAATAAAACAATATTATCTCCAGAATCATATCAGTTTAACCATTAATCATCACGTGATCACCATTTCTTATACTAGCACATAATTGTTTACAAACAAGGCAAAACTCTCCATACAGCAGTGCCACCCTGTGCCAACCAGAGTAATCAATGGATGCCAGAAGATCTAGGTGGAGTGCTCTCAGATCCAAAGCTCCTCACTGACGAAGGCCACAAGCCAGAAACTAGTCTGGGGATATTGGATGAGTAGGCATTAGATAGGGATTTTATGCACAAGCCTTCTGGCATCCATTGATTACTCTGGTTGTCACAGGGTGGCACTACTGTATGGAGAGTTTTGCCTTGTAATCATATCAGTTTTTTGTAAAAGTGCCCTAAAAAGTTATTGTCCAGTCCACTTTACCAAGTATGACATTTTTTTCTTTGGGGCTCACTTTGTGATCTAAAAGTGCAGTTCCCAATGGTATTATTTGATGATTGAAGTATATTGATTATTTGGATTAATGCATCTAAATATTTCATACTTTGTTTATGTAGTAGAATGGTCATTAAGTGAACTATAAGATGAGAGAGATGCATAAACTTAGGCTAATCCATTACTCCATTAATCCAGTTCCTTGGAAATCTGGTTGATGAGAGAAATAAATCTCTCCTGTCTTTTTTTGTTTAAAACTCCATTTATTTATTTTTTGTCTATAAGTTCCAAAATAAACAAATAGGTCCTTGTTTTATTATAAATTCTGGAGACAAACTTTCCTGCTGTTATTCAGTTCAAGAACTTAAATTGCTTTTCTATCTTTCCCCTCCTTCTCAACTATCAGACTATTTCAAGAAAATCTTCTATATTCCTACGTTCAACATAGCATTATTTAAATAAACTAATTATATAATAAATATAAATATGTTAATTACATATCAACTATTGAAACTTCCTTTAAATTAAAAATCTTTTATATCTGAGCGCTTTCAGGGAAATATTTAAACCCCGTAATCATAGCTATTTAATTGATAATGCATGGTAAATAACGCTTTTTAAACGCGTGTAAATGTAAATATTCAAATATGCAAATCATATTCAAATATGCAAATCACTAAATATTCCATGCTTTGGAGAGAGCAAAGCAAGCCTCTCTTTTGTTAATGGTGTTGTTATTATTGGATATTAAATAGGCTTCCTTCACTTTTTTATTAACATCATCTCTTGTCTGAACAAATAATGCTGGCTTCAGAAGGTTCAAAAACGTGAGTGTTAAACAAAAGCAAAGAATAAAATTTTACCCGTTAATATTTTTTAAAAATAATAATAATTATTCTTTTATTTTAATATTTATTACCAAGGTTGATTATCAATAATATATATATACTATAAAACAAATATATTGATGTGTGCGTGTTGGTTTACATTTATCTTCACATAACCCCCCTCTCCCTTCACACTTCTTATGACCAAGTTGTACATCCATAAATTAAAATAAAATTATACTTTGTTTTGCTATCTCAATGATTATTATTCTAATGCAAAATAACTAAATAAAATACTTATTTTGATTATTCTCTCCTTTAACAAACTGTCATCTTAAACTAACTGCTACAATTATCCTTTAAAAAAAACAATTGTTTATTAGAATTATATATTTCAGGGTAAACCTACAGCCTATTTAGGATTCCCCTTTCACTTGAGTTATATGGCTATGCAAAGGCAAATACAAAACAAACTAATTCAAACAACAGGATGGACTATATCCACCCTCCAAAAAGCATATATTTCTCTATATTCGAAACTATCACTTATAAACATGCTAATTATTACAAAAATTACTTATTATACTCCGATTATATAGTCTTCACAAAATCCTGGCCATCCCACTCATGCAAATACAGTGTTATAGCAACCTAAATGGATTAGGACTACATTCTGTTAATGTATTTACAATACAAAAAACTATTAATCTTTTATCATTCATGACAAGAATATACCCACATTTAGAAGTTACTCTTAAAATAACACCTAGAGACAAACTTCCATACACAAAATATCTTCATACAATCTTAGAACCTATTAAATCAATATCTAACCTTAACATAACTTTCCCACAAGACAAACAGCGTTACTGGAATACATATGTACTTCTACACACAAACACAATAACATAGACTTACCAATGTGATGTATTAATAATAAATGGCTAATACATAGATTTAAATATTGGACCCTCAAGCTCAAATTTTTTTATTTTCTACAAAATGAACATGTGGGTATTACCAATATTATATTTCATGAGATATAAGAGTAACATATTTAACACTGACACCATATGTGAGTTGTGCCACAGATCAGAAGGGAACCAAAAACACGTATTCTTTTAGTGTAGTAACTTACAATACATTCGATCTTATATTACAAAAATTTATCAGAAAAAGAATATTACTATAAGTTGTATTATAGTGTTTTTTCCCAAGCCATAGCATCGTCCGGAGGCGAACCCGCAACAACCATCTGCAACCAACTGCTTGCTTGCAAGGTGGATGTGCTGACCTCTTGGCTAACAATGCTTGACTTGAGAAATAAGAAGTACAACATGCATTATGGTGCGCAAGATGCACTTATCATTACAGTAGTAATGCAAGAAATTTTAGCACTTTTAAAAACAAATTAGAGACAATAAAACAAAGAGATAAAAATCATCCCATCAGACGTTTTTATGGCCACTGGTCCAAAAGTGCTCTAACCTCTAGTGAGATGTTTCTTCTGTTTCCTACTTTATTGTAAATGTTTTTAATAGTAGTATAATTTACTGAATGCTATTGAAAATACTTATTGTGATATTATTTGATTAGTTTTGTATTATTTTTTTACTTTTAAACTGAAATATATATACCCCTCCCCCTTAAACTGAAATGTCCACAGATATATATTTCCTACTCTTTCTTATTGCATTGCCAAATGTCTACTATATAATACTAAATCATCCATGCACTTTATTACTGTTACGCAATGCTTTATTTACTACCCTCTTTTACAATTTCGATTGTCCCAGCAATCTTCTTCAGAACTTTTATATCTAATAATGGCAACTGTCAAACAATCTTCTTCAGAACTTTTATATCTCCTAACTTCAACTGCAACTGTTTAAAGTTAGGAAATATAAACGTTCTGAAGAAGATTGCTGAGGCAATTTAAACTGTAAAAGGGAGTGGTTTACTTGAAGTTAGGAGACATAAAAGTTCTGAAGAAGATTGCTCGGGCAATTGAAACTGTAAAAGAGGGTGGTAAATAAAGCATTGTTTAGTTGAAGTTAGGAGATATAAAAGTTCTGAAGAAGATTGCTGGGCCAATCAATTCTGTAAACTGTAAAAGAGGATGGTAAATAAAGTACAGTATCGTGTAACAGTAGTAAAGTGCATGGATGATTTAGTATTATATGATATATATTTCCTTGAATAAAGTTTCTTCTAAAACTAAAATTATTTCCTTTACACTATAACCAACTATTTCCTTTATTCTTTTCTATACCCTGTATAAAGCTTTTTTGGTTTGCTTTTATACAACTTTTACCAGACATTTTACGCTTGTAAAAACAGTAATACCAACAAAATATGTTAATGTCAATAAATCTTTATAAAACACAAAATTTAGATATGTGCGCATGAAGATACGAATTAAAAAAAGCTTAAAAGTTGTTTACTGGGAAGATGTATATACAAACTCCCTGAGGGTGAGATATTTATATCCTTAATTAAAGTGAAAGGCTGAAACCCTCTTGCATATGCTTTTAGAATGCTTATATATAACAGCCAATCAGATGTAATAATGACTTTGCAGACTTATCGCTATGATTCTGATATCATTTACAAGATATTAAAAACATGCTTAGTGGATTACATTGTGTAAATATCCCACCCTGAGAGAGTTTGTATATATCACTTCCCAGTAAACAATTTTCAAGTTTTTCTTGACTCGCATTTCCAAGTGCGCATGTCTAAATTACAAGTGCATAAGGAAAGTTAAAACTCATATTAGAATTACAAAACAGAAAATTATAACCATTTAACATTAACAACAATATTATAGAAGGAATCGACTTAATATAGTGCATCATTTATTAAAATGATTCCCGTGTGATACTTACACATTAGACTGAACATTTCTGTGGTCAGGCAGAATATAAAGCTTAAATGCCAATGGTATCTTTTAAATTTTGAATTTATCATTGTCTGCCTTTATATAGCATGGTTTACAAATTTAAGCTTGCAACTAATAAATAAATGTTTTCTGTACTCAGAATATGCTAATAAATGGGTGACTTTTCTTACCTTTGGGAAATTTATAAAGTATAGGTTACTCTTTTGAGCTTTGATAATATTTTGCCCCTTTTTTGCCTCCGCCCACTTTCAGTCTCTTGATTATTAATAATGTTTAAATAACCAAATGTTATCTTATTTCTAACAACTAAACATCACATGAGCACCATCTCTTATGCTAGCACATAACTGTTATTAAACAGGCAAAACTCTCTATACAGTACTGCCACCCTGTGCCAACCAGAGTAATCAATGGATGCCAGAAGGCTTGTGCATAAAATCCCCATCTAGTGCCAACTCATCCAATATCCCCAGACTAGTTTCTGGCTTGTGGCCTTCATCAGTGAGGAGCCTTGGATCTAAGAGCACTGCACCTAGATCTTACATGTCAATAAACCGTAGTTCAATTTTAACAAACATTTGTATATCCAAATTTATTTTCTCATCCTTATTCATATTTTAATAATATTATACAAGGAAACTGCTTTTTCCAATATGTTAATCCTTCTACATTGATTTGTATTTCACTTTTTATCTTATTCACTATATCTTGATAACTATCTCTCAATATCTCTTGGGTTTCCCGAAATCCTTTACTGCCATTTATTTCTTTTGAATAATTTTGAGTTTCTTTAATTTCTTGCTGATTAACTGTTCACGCTCACTGCTACATTAATCCTGTCTAAGTCTCTTGTTTGAGATTTATAAAATTTTATCCAGAAATTGGCTTTAAGTTTCTGGCATTTTAAGTGTCCTTGATTCCCTTTTTTTGATATTCAGAAACAATTTTGTATCTTCCCTCATTCAATAGAATTTTTTTTAGATTCGTTAATATTTAAATACAAGTATATTGCATATACTGAACTTTAGATGCAATTAGAAGGGATTCAAACCCAGACTTTCAAGCTTACTTCAGCTAACCACTCACTACACATGACCACATACATGCAAAAAAATAAATGATCTCCTATATCTGTATTTCATGCTGAATCAACACTCATCAGTTGGTCCAGATTGTAATCTCCAACACCCTTATAATCAGTGCTCAATTTATATTAAGATAGCAAATCTTCAAACTTTAATGGACTGACTTCAATCTTCTCCACCCTCCAACTCTTCAGCCACCCATATTATTGAAAATTTGAAGATGGAATGCTCAAAGCCCTTGTTGATGCCAATATTGTCATACCCATATTGTCTTTAAATTGCTTTGACCCCCTCATATGTAGGAGCTTAATATGTCCATTTAAATACACAGAAGAGGATGGGCAGAATTCAGACTGAATGTGTAATATTAAATACAATTTTTTTTGTATATACTGAAACTTTAGATTAATTAGAGGGGATTTGAACACAGACGTTTGAGCTCCATTTTGATTAAAACAAAATCTCTTACACTGAACTGACATGGAGTAGATGTAACTTTAGTCTTTTTGCTCCCATTCTAACTAAATTTTCCTTAGCTATATTTGAATCTTGGTTGGTATGAACTTCCTCTTTTATGATAAGTAAAAATGTTTTCAGAAATACTGGACCATGCCTTACAAAATGCAATTGACAGGAATAAAGGCAGTTGATTCATTTTAGGTCCAATTTATATATTTAATTATTTGCTTTACATGATTTATCTATCCATAATAAATTCTACTCACATAAATCTGGAAAAGCCTATTAAGTTCCCTCATCACACTTTCACATGGGTTTGACTGACAATTCTTTATAGATGAAAATGTATGCTGTAATATTGTTTCTCCAACTACATCTTCCATTCACAAGAAAGAAAGTTCCATGGTCTGTTAAGATAGATTGAGGCTTTCCTATCATTGGAATTTAATGATTCTTTAATATAAGGATAGAATTTTTGGTGTCTGCTCTTTTGATAGAATATACCATAAATTTGGAAAACATGTCACACATGACTATATGATAGCAGAGTTGTCTATAAGATGATAATAGTTCTTAGAAATCCAAGGCTAATAGTTCATTAGAACTTCTATTAGGTGGTATGGACACTGAAGATTTTAGAAAACAATACTCAAATACATCGCAAGCCAATGAATTATTCTCTGTATGATTTGTTTTATTTTCCTCAGAACATTGTATCTGAAAAGGTGTATATATATTGTAACAGGATGGGGGTATCGGAAATGGAAAAAGAAATGGTTTGAACTGGGTGATGGCAAAAGCATCATCATCACTGTCAATTTAAAATGAAATATTTACAAAAGTGTATATAAGTAATATAGTATTTTAAAAGGAGCATGAGATTAAAAAATCTCTGAGAGATCATTGAGAGATCAGCCAGCAACTATAAATCCATCAGCATTACAATTTAAAAAATAAGTACAAGTAGATACTCGAGAGAAATAACCATCCATCATCATCATTGATGGGAATAAACAAATCAGTACAATAAATCAGAATAAAATCAACAGTCCATCTTGTGGCTGGATTTGAACCATAGAAAATATAAATCAACAGTCAACCTTGTGACTGGATTGGAAATGGGTCTTCTTTAGACCAGGCTAACTACTGAGCCTTTGCCACCTTGGGCAATTATTTAAACATAACATAGATGCACCATTTAAGTGCTCATCCATCAAAATACATAAGAATCAAAAAATCTAAACAATAATTCTGGGACATTTAAAACATGCTGATCATCATCAATGCTCTGGACACTTGTATTGGCCAACTATAAACTTAATTCCTAATAAGGCTAAACTAAAATAAAAGATAGTGCATGGGTTTTAAAGAGTATCCTCTTTTGCACCAACCAGGATGATGATTGATCATCTCTGGATGCCCCAAAGCACTAAATACACATCCCCATTTATCCGTGTCCGAATCTAGCTCAGAGAACACAAGCTCTATTACTATATGTGAACAAGAGATGATGGAATACAATTTTAACAATTAAATGCAAGTTTATTAATAACAATAAAAAAATATAAATGATTAAGGTCTTATAAGGGTTCTGATTTTGAATGATACACAATAATAATCACACTGTAATTTGCAAGATTACTACAAAATTCAAGTTATTACATCAATTGCATTATTTCTTAATTAGTTTCTATAAACGCATATATATGTATCCGTACACAGACATGTGTTTTATAATATACAAGGAATACATTTCAATTAACATAAAATAATTACATATATAAAAAAAATCATTAAATTTTACATGTATATGCGCACAGACGCGTGATTTAGGTATATACAATTAATATTCAATAACAAAATGCTTAAATTTGCATATATGCCCTAATTGACAAGCATTAACATATATGTGCAAACAGATTATTTATAAATTTAATTTTGTCAAACAATAAATAACAATAATTTCTACAATTACAAGTTCCATTTGAATATACATAAAATTTACATATTTAATCAATATTAAAAAAACTCGGTTTATCAAAATCTATTACAGCTTTCTTAATTCTTTTTTTTTTAAAAATATATAGTCAATTTTCCAGAGGTTAGAAAGCTTTTTATTAGGTTACCTCTTAACTAATTATAAATGTCTTTAAATTTAAAAATATAGATTTAAAATGTCTTCCCAAATGAATTATTTAAAAACAACTCACTTTTGTATGCAAGTTTATCTGTGCTTCTCTTCGCATATATAAACACAGCAGCATATGTATAACTACTTCTTTATTCAGCTGGTGTTTTTCTTGGGCAAGTTGGTTCTTTCGATCCATCATAAAAATATAATCCAAGTTTGTTGTCACTATCAGGTAAAAGTACATAATTCATGTAAAATCTTGGTCTGTAGTTGGTATCTTTCTGTCTAGGATTGTTCCAGGCAAGCAACTGTCTTGGTTTGATAGATTTCAGGCTATGAATTTCAGCAGGAAAAAGTGGGTCATTTTCTCCATGTGAAGTTAAACTCCTGCTAAGGAAAACAGTCTACTATCTCACCTTCAGCTACATCAGTTTATGGTAACTGGACTGCCAACTCTCTGCTACAGCTAACAACATACTGCAACTATCCATTTTGGTCAGCTAATTGCTGCCACTTAAAAATTTTTAGTAGCCAAGCTGTTCTGTTCAGCTCTCACAAAAAACTACAATCCAAACTGTTCTCTTCAAAAATCACTATCCAGACTGGAGCTAATTTGTTATCAGCCCTTTTATAGAATCATCGAAGGTAATAACAGCAGCTTGATTAAAAACAGTTTTTATTTTTATCTCACTAATCCCTTTGAAAACATATACATGTTTTTACTTAGGGGATTTCTAATAGATAAAAATTTTGTTTAATTAATTAAAATTTCAAAAATACAATAGGGTGTTTTTAAATTTAAAAATCAGAGTAATAATTAAAAATAATGCAATATTTATATTTATTCTGACCTTTTTAAAATATTAATTTCATAATGAAATTTTACTTTAAACCCAGAGTTATTTAACCCTTTACTTATTATTTTATTTTAGGAAATATTAGAAAAATATCTACAAAAATTTATGTCTATGTTCATTTCTACTTTTCCTTTATTTTACGTATATATATTGAAACGGAAATCTCCAATCCCTTTCCGTTTCACCATCAAACCTAATGACACTCTCATCTGTGCTAAGTTCGAACCTATTTAAATGTTAATAAATATAAAATTCGTTCATATCTGTATAAACAGTATTATATATTTACGTGCGAACGAACGCTATAATTAGATAGGATTAGTAAAATTATAGCGTCCTAAAGTTATTGAAGATTTCTAAAAATGGTTATTATATTATTTAAGTTAAGAGTAAATTATTAATTTTGTTGTTTAATATTGTAATTTCGTATGTGGATATATAATCTGTGCTATATAGAAGAAAGATATGATTTAAAATATGTAAAAGCCGTTATCTAAAAATACTAGTAAATGTTTCTTTAAAAATTGTTAAAGGATTTCTTGTTTTAAATATATTTCAGAGAAAAGTTTCTAAAATATATTTAAAAGCTATATCAAAATATATTTGTAAATTATTTTTAATAAATATGTTAAAAATGTTTTCGTTTTAAAAAAATGTTAAAAGGTTGTTTTTAAATAGAAAGAGTTTCTATGTAAGATTAAAAATAAAAGCTGGTCAAGTAATTAAAAGATTTTGGTTGTAAACAAGTGTCATTAACGACCACACCTGGAATTCGTAAAAAGTAAAACTAGTTCAAAATTTACTAATTAAAATCTCCTTAGATAAGATTTAAGTTATTTTAAAATCTAAATTGGACAATTGTTTGCAACGAAAAATCTTAATTATAATAATAGCTTATGGAATGTTTCTAACATAAGTTATCTAAGATCTGAATTATAAATTGAAAAACACTTAATTAAATTCCTGAGTTTAGTGAGTCTTGAGGCGGGAGATTCCGATAAGGAAAACATATAAATACTCTGTATTTTTAACAAGAGGGGGACAGCCATATTGTTAGTGAGAGTTGTAGCCAGTATTCACAATTGTTAATTTGAACATGTCCGCTAAGCGGGCATCTTGTTGCTGTTACTCCGCGGAGAATGGGTTTCTCTCATCAAATGCCTAAACCACCATCATGCCGATAGAAGAGACGAGCCTAACATAATGGGAAAGATGATGCCAGTCAAACTAAACCAAACCAACAGCTAAGAACTTGAGATAAATCATACCGTACCTTTTTTTTTCAAACGAGAGCTCTGTGTAATTCTGTGTAAATGTAAATAATATCTATATAAGTTAGCTAACTTTCTTTTAAAATAATGATAAAGCTAAATGTAATCAAAACTTAAAATCCATTTAATATTTTAAATATGTCAATTGCTATTCAAAATTTAATGTGTTAAAGTTTAAATAATCTGACTTATTTATATTTTCCCTTCATTTAAAGTACATTATAAGTGTCTAATTTAAAGTTATATCACTGCGGTTGTGTCTATATTTCTTTGTTTATTTTAAATGCTTATTATATTTTATATGCCAAAATTTCAAAACAGTGAGCACTTAATTTCATGTATGTTTTAAGAAGATATTATTTGAAAATCTTCGCGTAATTTATTTATAGCATCAACTTTCTACGCTGTTTTGAAATCCTATTTTTTTATTCTTTAAATGATTTAATATGTGAAATGTGGCTCTTTTATAATCAACCATTTAAAAAAAAAACTTAACTTGATAAGTTTATTTAGAATTAAATTTAGCCTTGATCATATAAGTATATTTGACATTTAAATTCTTAAGTCCATAGAAATATACTTTTCCTCCTTAAATATTTATTGTCTATAAGTAACTTAATAGATCGAACATGTCAAAGTACAGATGTAATAATATTCCCTTTAGTAGCATAGACATTTATTATCAGGCTACGCAAGAGTTGGTCCCAATTTGATAGAGCTAATATGCTATTAACTCGTATTTCATAGTATGAAATATACTATTCTTTGTTGGCGGATGTGATATTATTTTATAAAAATATTCTCGTTTTGCTGCTATATGTAATATACGTATCTTAAGATGGAGCCACGACATTGCCAGCACATCTTCTCTTATAGGGTAGAGCAGTAGCGAAGCCTGAGCCAAGGCCAGGTTAGCATGTAAGACCCCCGCCATTCCTGAACACAATGTTCCTTTTCACGCAGCATTGCGATCGGTTCAGGGTACCGCGTTTGTCGCAAGAACCCTGAAGTTATTTCATCCATCCAGAGCGACTTTTCCTATTATTGTTTACCTGTGCCATAGCGCATTGGTAAAATCTTATTTCAGCCAACTCTCCCACCTTTATATAACGCTTTCAGCATTCTGAAAGTTTCTCTCGAAAGCCATGTTCGATCGATCATTACTTGAGCTGGTTTTTGCGCTCGTTATTAAATTATATATGGGTATTTTAGTAAATAAATTCATGATCAAAGTTTAATACAATTATTTATATACCAGCCACAAATGTAATAGGATTTGGCTCATCGAGATCTATAGACATAACGTAGTGATTAATTATGTATTAATTGAAAAGCAACTCATAAGATGGGCACATGTCAAACCCATTTATGAAAATTAAATGAAAGTATTTATCTAAAGCTATTTTGAATTGTATAAAAATTATTTATATAAAGCTATTTATAATTGTATATAAAAAGAGAATGTGTTCTCTTATCCACCCAATGTTTGTACATTCGACACTGAAATGTGTAAAACTGATCAATTTCATGCCATTTGTAAATAAATATATAATTAATTTAATGTATTTCGTTCTCTGTTTCGTTATTGATCTAATTCAATCCAATTCTAATTACTATTTATAGTCTATATATGTGAAAACTATGCATTAAGTTAAATTAAATTTAGTGATATTTTAGTCAATTAAGAACCTTTCTTTTATTCATCAGAGTCTTATTGCTTCTCTGTGACCTATGTCGGCCATGTGGAAAGAGGTATACTACGTGTAATTTCAAGGTGGTCATTCATAGGGTCTTGAGTCTTGGAATCCTGGCTTACGAGTTGAAGTGCGGTCGGACTCGGGATGTCATAGTCCTAGTCTGGTCAGCTTCGGTCTCTTTTGCTTGGATTCTGAATTCTGTTACGCGAATGTACAAACTTGACTGTTACAATATGCACACACACTATTATTATGGGTGTACCATGTAACCCCACCGGTTACAATATATTGAATCAAATATTTCCATGGATTGTTATTATAATTAGGAATAGAAATGAGATGTCTATGTAATTGAAAATATATGCACACACACTATTATTATGGGTGTACCATGTAACCTCACCGGTTACAATATATTGAATCAAATATTTCCATGGATTGTTATTATAATTAGGAATAGAAATGAGATGTCTATGTAATTGAAAATAATCTTTGATGTTACCATGAAATTAACAATTACTATTAATTGACAATCCTTGAGACCAACCCAATGTTTGATTAAATCTATATTTCTTTTGTTTGAGTTTTTTGTTGAAGAGCTATTATAGGTTTAATCAAAAAACTGGTTTGGTTTCAGGGATTATCAATTAATAGCAATTAATAATTTCAACAGTTAAGGGTTATTTCTATTTACATGGATATTTTTGTTAAAGAGCTATTATAGGTTTAATCAAAAAATTGGTTTGGTCTCAGGGATTATCAATTAATAGCAATTAATATTTTTTAAGGGTTATTTCTATTTATATGGATTTATCTCATTTCTATTATTTATTATATATATATATATGTACTAGATCAACTTTTTTATAGTATGTGAGATTAAAAATTTTCAAGAATTTTCTAGATATCTTGTCTTGAACATTAAGATTGAATTTACTAATCTATATTTCTTTTGATTTCTCTTTAGATCTTTAAAATGATTTTTATCTAATTTATTATTTAAATATTCCATGATAGGAACATATTTTATATCTTCTTTTTGTATTTGATCGATTTTTTGTAAATCTTCTTTTACAGAGTCATCAACATTTTCAACAGATAAATGTTACTGATCAGCTTGAGTAGCCTTTTATTTAGTAAATTTGTTATAACATTCTCAATTCCTGAACAATAAATAATTGCGTTCTGAAACTTTTGAAGAAATGGACTCCATTGCTCAAATGATTTTTTTTCCATATGTCATAGCATTGGCCGGGAGGGCGAGCCCACAACCGTCTGCAACCAACTACTTGCTTGCAAGGTGGCTGCGATGACCTCTCAGCTAACAATGCTTGACTCACATGATCATTTTTAAATAGCTATGGTTCAGAAATTGCAAACATTTATGATCAATAATGATCACAACCCCTGAACCTAAGAGAAAATATTCGAACTTATTAAACACCCATAACTAAAGCTTTTTCCAGTTACTGTATAGTTAAGTTCAATAACACATGACTTTAGATTGCTTGACTTTCATAAAGCTGAAACAGGACTAACCCCAAATCAAAACCACTACTATCTTATTAAAACAGGCACAACTCACTATATATATATCCACACACAGCAAGCCAGAGTAATCAATGGATGCCAGAAGGCTTGTGCATAAAATCCCCATCTACTGCCTACTCATCCAATATCCCCAGACTAGTTTCTAGCTTATGGCCTTCATCAGTGAGGAGCTTTGGATCTGAGAGCACTGCACCTAGATCTTAGGATCTAATGAAACCCTCCAGCAACCACCTTTTATCTCCATTTAACTACAAAACTATGAATCTTAAACTGAAAACACCTTAATGTTTTCAATCCAAGCCCATTAGCTTATATAATCATATGGGTCTGAACCCAGTTCAGTATTCATATATTTTGGTGTCTTTGTTTCTTTAATAACCATAGCCACTACTATCCTATTAGGCAGGATTGGTTTTAAGCCAATAAACATCACATGCCCACCACCTCTTATGCTTGTGTATAACTGCTGTTAAAACAGGCAAAACTCACTATATATATTACCACACACAGCAAGCTAGAGTAATCAATGGATGCCAGAAGGCTTGTGCATAAAATCCCCATCTAGTGCCTACTCATCTAATATCCCCAGACTAGTTCGTCAGTGAGGAGCCTTGGATCATTAGATCTTTTAGGAATAATGCATTCCATCATAACTCCTATTAAGTGGTCGTGTGACGTTTATTGGTTACTATCTGATTGTAGGTAGAATAGTTTCTTGAAATCAATTATTTATTTGAATAATTTTTCTTTAAATTTTTGAAATCCTCCTCCTGATAATCTGCCCACACCTATTTCTGGTCTTTTCTCAATAAAAGAAGAAAAGAAATATTGAGCAAAATTTTTATAAAATCTACTATAAAAGTTACCCAACGTTAGAAATGATCTTAATCGTTTTTTTACTATTTCGCTTATGAAATTCTTTTAGAGCTCGAATCTTTTTAGAATGTGATTTAATTCCTTCTTTGTTAACAATGCGATCTAAAACATTTTTTTTTTTGTTATGAATGTACTGTTGCTTAAATTGCTTTTTAATGTTTTTCTGTTGACATTCTTGTAAAAACTATTTTAAGTACTCTAAACGTTATTGTAATAAGAAATAAATAATTATAACTTCCAAATATTTGTAATTGCAAAGATAGACGTAACTACCGCCACAGAGTTACGTAGCGTTAGAATTTATGTAGTCTCAAAAACCTATAAATAAGATAGAATGGATGATACAATTCTACCTTTAGATTTCAGTGTTAGATAACCTTAGTTTTTGACTTGGTTTTTAAATTATACGGTGAATTTTGTCTATTGTTTTAATTTATGTACAGATTAAATGTTCCCCCATTAAAATATTTTAATGATGAAGAATGAGTCTTGCTTTTAACAACCTTTGAACATTAAATGAAATTTTAGTTTAATAACTGTAATAATTATAGGGGTTTCAACCCAGACTTTCAAGCTCCCTTTTGTTAGCCACTCCATCTTATACAACCAATACACATGACCACGTATATATGAAAAAGATAAATGATCTCCAATATACGTATTTCGTGCTGAACCACCATTCTCGGTTGGTCCAGATCATCATCTTCCACACCTAGGACAAAATACGGATATTGAGATCATTTATTTTCTTCACATGCATATTGTCGTGTGTATCGGTTGTATAAAATGGAGTGGATGGCAAAAGAGAGCTTGAAAGTCTGGGTTCAAACCCTTATAATTACATCGAGCTTAAAAGTATATATAATATACTTGTATTCAATAATAATTGTAATAATAGATAAATAATCATAACTTCTAAATATCTGTAATTGCAAAGAGCAAGTAACTACCCCCTCCCCCGCAGAGTTACTAGTATCAAGATTTATGTAGTGTCAAAAAACCAATGAAAAGATAGAATAATACCATTGTCTTTGGGTTCTAAATCTTATTGCAAATTTTAAAAGCAATAACTTTCTCAACATAAAGCACAAACTTTCAATTGCCTATAAAAATGATGATGATGGTGGTGTTTACAATAATGATAATAATATGGTTATAGATGCAGTCTTTAACCAATGGTAGAATAGTATCATATTTTTATACATGTTGAACTTATGGTTTTTATTTTATTTATTTATATATATAATATTATAATTAACATGTGTGTGATCAGGTGGGTCAGCAATATGAGATGGCACTGAGAGTAGTGGTTCATGTGAAAGTCTGAGTTTGAATCCTGCATATATTACATATATAAATGCAGGTTTATATAAATGCAGGTTTAAGCCTGTACAATGTATAATTATTTGATATAATTTTTGAATGAGTATTATTATTATGTATAATTTTTAAAAAACTAATGTGTATTTTAATTTTTAAATAGAACTCGTGAAAGAACTAAAGGTGAAATAGGGCCAGGTCCAGCAGCTTACTCTCCCTCAGTTTATATAAATCGCAACAGACCTCCAGCTTTCTCCATTTTAGGAAGATATTCAGAACTAACCAAATATGTAACACCAGCCCCTGGTCGTTATAGTCCTGAAAAACATTTAAATTCTTATTTACCTAGTTCTCCAAGATATACTATTAGTGGTCGAACAGTCCAAAAAGTTACAACTCACTTCACACCACGTAAGTATTCCATAGTAGAAATTTAATTTTTAGATTTAAATAAAATAATTTTAATTAAGCAAATATTTTATATAAAATGTTTTAACTTAATCAAAGCACTACTGTTGCTTATTCTACAAATGTCGCAATATAAACAATGAGGATTGCCAATTCCTCTACAAGCTTTATCATAAATGCTTAGCCAGAGCCAGCATGCGAGGCCCAGGGTAACTAATATTTTAGAGGCAATGTAGGGGAAGAGAGAGAAAAAATGATGTTTTACTTACAAGGCCAAAAGCAGGACTTCGGGAGCAGTTAGTTATCAGTCGTAGAAACGAGCAAGCAGATCAGATCCAGGTAGCACTTGGATAGGATATTCACTCTAGCATGGTTAGCACAGAACTGACTGACAGGGGGCTGAAACTATTAGTTCTGTCGGTCACTGGGCACTGCAGTTGTTTTCATCACAGAGTCATCAAATTGGCACCTCATCTCAAACTAGCTTACATTTTTGACTTATGGCATGCATGCTTGGAAAAGTTTTTCCCAATTATTTTTTTGGGGGAATTTAACTGTAAGATTAAGGCTGTTCTATTAGCCATGACACTTTGCTTTCTCCTATATTTTTGTTTAACATATTTAGTTGACAATTTGAGGCTCCTAATAGTGTGAGGCCTGAGGCAGCTGCCCCGCCTGTCCTCCTCCTGATTGGCCCTGATAATGTGTAAGAGGTATTTTAATATATGAGGCTGAATCTGTGAGTAATATCAAAATTATATTGCCTATTGTATGTTTACAAAAAGTTATTGTCATCCTAATCAACAACCATCTGCTGTAAGTGTAAGCAATTCATGGCGATCAGATTGGATGATATAATGCGAATGAGTTCGTCTAGGTTTAAAGTCTTGAGGTTTTTAAATTTCTAGTTATTAGATGGAATATTATACAAGTTTAAAGCTAGCTTCAAGAAGCATAAATGCATTAGTTTCAGTTTTGAACTCTAGTAAAACCAAAACCAGAAATTAGTTAGTCCAAAAATGAAGATTTTTATAGCATTATATTAGCTGGTGTCCACAGGCAAAACTCACTATATATATTGCCACACACATCAAGCTAGAGTAATCAATGGATGCCAGAAGGCTTGTGCATAAAATCCCCATCTAGTGCCTACTCATCAAATATCCCCAGACTAGTTTCTGGCTTATGGCCTTCGTCAGTGAGGAACCCTGGATCTGAAAGCACTGCATCTAGATCTTAGGATCTAATGCAACCCTCCAGCAACTACCTTTTATCTCCATTTAACTACAAAACTTTGAGTCTTAAACTGAAAACACCTTAATGTTTTCAATCCAAGCCCATTAGCTTACACAGTCGTATGGGTCTGAATCTAGTTCAGTACCCATAAATCTTGGTGTCTTTGGTTCTTTAATAACCATAGCCACCACTATCCTATTAGGCAGGATTGGTTTTAAGCCAAAATAAACATCACATGACCACCTCCTCTTATGCTTGTGTATAACTGTTGTTAAAACAGGCGAACAGGCGAAACATTATATTATTGCCAAACACAACAAGCTAGAGTAATCAATGGATGCTAGAAGGCTCCTCACTGACGAAGGCCATAAGCCAGAAACTAGTCTGGGGATATTGGATGAATAGGCACTACATGGCGATTTTATGCACATGCCTTCTGGCATCCATTGATTACTCTAGCTTGTTGAGTCTCGCAATATACATAGTGAGTTTTGCCTGTTTTAACAACAGTTATACACTAGCATAAGAGGAGGTGGTCATGTGATGTTTATATCTAACTTAGGTTGAAGATAACTCTTACTGTAAATAAAAATCAGATATATTTGGCATGATCCGTATCTTACTTCCAAATTTCATGACAAGGTAAAAGTAATAAAGTAATTTGAGAGTATGAAAATTGGATGTCGTCTACTGTCTTTGGTTAATCAAATTTGCAGTATATGGTTTTATAATTGAATGAAGAGAACTATAGCATATGAATAGAATGAGAAAGTCATGTAATGTAATTTTTAATTTATGTAACAGCTAAAAAAATGTTTTGTATATAAATTACACATTGCTTTTCTATATTTTAATGTTTTCTCCCTGCTAATATTAGATGATTCAACTGCTATAATAATTATGACTAATTTTTTTGCTTCGATGTTAATAATTGTAGATTAACTACATCTATCTTGATAATATTAAACTAATTTTTATAATGAATATTGAACATCTGATGATATAAAAAACTATTGATATGAAAGAATTAGTTGAAAAACAATGCAAATTACAGTTGATATTAATTAAGTGGTATCTTTATTACTTGATGTAAACGAAATACACGGGGGGGGGGTAAACAGGTGTTATTGAGATCATTGAAAGGATTAAGAGACTGAAGTAGAGGTGGGCTGAACATATTAAGAAGAGATGATAATAGATGGACAGTTGAAATATTAAACCGGATTCCAAGAGATTGTAAAAGACCTAGAAAAAGGCCGCATGTGAGATGGATGGATGAAATAAAAAGTATGCTGGGATAATGTGTAGAAAAGAGAGGCTAGAGATTGAAAAAGATGTATTAAACAAGGAAAGACCTTCATCTTGCAGTGGATCGGTAATAATTGAAAATGATGATCTTATTACTTGATCCCATTGCTTTTACTAGAAAACTTGTTGGAATAAAGAAACCTCCATTTCATCGTCATGTAACAGACATTCATGTATTTTTAAAATAAACATCTGAAGAAAAACACATTTTCCACCTTTGACGAAAATATTTTCATAAAAACAATTAGATTCTCAAACATATGTCAATTATCTAATAAAGATAATTAATGAATTTTTTTTTTAAAAAAAAGAAAGATAAAATATTTTTATTATATTTTTGGGTAATAAATAGGTAAAAGTTTTTTAACAAAGCAAAAGAGAAAACAAAGGAAAAGTTGCACAATTCCATTGTAGAATCTTTTTGGTAATGCTCTAATGTAGGTCTAAGTTCTATGAAATAATATCTTTAATAGATATTTTTTATCATCTTAAGGGGGACTGTGGTGAGTGAAACTCCATTTTGATTACTTTTCATATTAGATATTTACTAGACCAGAAGTTCCTCCTTTTCTTTTCTGCATGACCAGTGGGGTCCGAGTTGTCTGATTCAGTTAGGTCTGGTGATAAATTTTTAATGGTCTTGCACCCAATATGAGAAATGACCTCCTTCAAGTTTTGATCTTAATTTTCCTACAATTCTTGTGTTTAATATATTTATTGGATTACATTCCTTGTAGGGGAGGAAATTCATCATCTTTAATGGGTCCTATATCTGTTGATGGTAGTCGTGGATGAGCTATCTTCACTATGTGGCTTTGGGGATGAAATGTCCATTGGGAAATGAAGACTCCTAGAATCTCAGGTGAATTATCCATTGAGATGATTGAGGCTAATAGCCCCTATAATAGCCCCTAATTGTATTCTGGGGTCTTCCATATTTCCAATTGTCATCATTCCTCTTGTAGGTGAATTATTACTATCTAATGGAACTGATCCAGGAATGCCGCATCTATCATATCTATTTTTCCTTCCTTGACTAATGAATTTAATGAATGATTTCAATGAATTAACAACTTGGAATCAATTTTTTTCTCTGAAAATCCAATGAATAATGTTGACTTTATTATTTTGAGTGCAAAATTAATAACTTTAACACAGCATATGTAGAACAATCAGAAATGGAAATTGACTTCACTTTGGCAGCTCTGAACATGGACAAAAATTTTTGGATAATTAGTTGATACACAAAAATATCCAATATTAAAAAAATTATGCATTGAAGCTGATTTTTTTTTTTTATTTACTTACCTAAGTGAAAGCCCCATTTTCTACAATGCAATTTATAAAAAATAAGTTTCGAGCATGTCTAATAGATGAAAATTTGAATGACTGTTTGAGGATAACCATACCAAAGTAATCTCCTGATTTTGAAAGTTGCGTAAAGAAATACAATATCATCATTCTCATTAAGAAGTACAAAAGACGACTGAAAAATCAAAGGAATTGTGGAGTGACATTGACTTTAGTATCAAGTCTGCCAAAGCTGAAAAGAAAGTGAAATTCGACTACACACCAGGAAAAACACACGAGCAAATTGAAAGAAATCAAAGAATTAGATACAGGAATGACATTCGTTATGAGGCGAACAGTCAAGATAGTGATGAGGAAGGGGTTGAAAAGCTATTAAGGCCAAAGCTAGTTAAGCAATGTAGAGATAATATACATGAAGCAGCAATGGAACTACATGATCAATTAGTGAAGATCTCTGACAAACTAGGAGATCGTGTTGACTCTACAGATGACGAAGTGATTAGTCTGCAAGAAGGTTTCTTTGATGGGGACTATGAAACTGTTTAATGATCAGTGCTCAGTGGTAGGAAAACAAACTCTATGGAGTCAAGTTGAACCAATGAACCTTGAAGAGAAGGAGCATTCTATGAGACGATATCTTAGAGATTTTGCAAGGTGGCAAGACTATTGTTTTAGAACTAACGTATCCAATGATACGTATTGTTTTTTTCTTAATAAAAAAAAAGATAACAGTTTATTTATGGAACTATAATACAATTTCATAAATGAACTATTATGATATTATTTTAATAATTAATTATTATTATTTTTATAATTATGTGTATTATAATAGAATTATTTTTTTATTAATTTGGAAAAAAAGTGAACAAATTTTTAATTTTTTTCCCCATATGTCATAGCATCGGCCTGGAAGCAAATCCACTAACCCAGGACAATTGCTTGTAAGGCAGCTGTGCTGACCTCTCGACCACCAATGCTTGACCAATTTTTAATTTTATTAAAATTATTTACAATCAATCAATATGAATTATCGAGATTGTAAAAGTAACATTAAGTTAAACACAAATAGACCTGTTTTTAGGAGATAGTAATTATATTCCTGATTATAGCAAGTCCAAGAATGGAAGGTATTAATTTTAATACATTGAGATCTTGGAATTGTCTATTAATTTTATAGGGAAAACTCTAAGAATTATTACGATGTTACGATGGGAAAAAAAATAAGAAGAAAATGTTTTTATTTTATAAAAAGAAAATAGTTGATGAAGAGAGATCCAATAGGAAAGGCGTAAGAGTATATAATAATTATATTCTAAAAAAACTGTAAAGAAATGAATTTGACTGACATTAAC